>WHPZ01588171.1:12654-47289 GCA_016617965.1 Macrosiphum rosae
ATATTCATTGGGTCAAAAACCTTGAAAATTTAATACAAAGCTCTTAATATATTGTTACAATGGCAGTTTAAAAATATAAAAATACATAGGCACAATTTTCTCTTATATAAGCATTTAAAGTTCGAATTTTGGCAAATTTAATTATGATTTTGTAGTTAAACATTTATAAAAGATTTAACTTTAATAGCTGAGGATTCAAAATTTAAAAAATGGTTCCACATAAGTAGGTTATTATATGTAACCAAAAAATCTAAAATATATAAAAACGCAGTTTTCTTTATAGTTATTTTATTTTCAAATTTGGACAAAATTAGATATTTGAACGAAGAAGAATGATTTTAATTTGTTATAATACTTATATTTAAAAATATTATTCTTGGATACTTGAAACTTCTAAAGTATATTATTGTACAAAAATATGATAGCAAACAAATAATAATTATTTAACTTAACCGGCTACTGTATTAATAATACCGATACCTATAAATAAAATAAAATATATATCATTGAATTCAAATTTAATACTATATATATTACAATCGTCCAATATTGTAACATAGTGTACTTACAGCAATGCGACATCCACTTACCAGATTTTTTAATTATTTTTAATATATTACTTACAGGATTTTGGGTTACGTAATATACCATTATACCAGTATAAAATTTTTATTTTTATTTTTAATACTGAAATAAAAAAATTAAATCCGATATAAATTTGTTTTGGATAAACGATCAAAACAACCAATTTGTAAATCTGTTAGTAGAAAAATGCAAATTGTAAAAACATTTATTTAAGTCATGTAGTTTATTTTTTGACATTTTTGAAATTTCATTATTTTTGTTAGGTAAGTAAAGTTTATACAGTTAAAGTAAAAAACATTTTAAATTCAAAAAGTATGAACTTTTTTTAAATAAGAAGTTACTTATTATTATAATCTAAATATTATTGGACTTAGATAACTATTTTTACAGAAAAAATTGTTCTAAAAACCACAATTACAAATTGGCTATTTGAATATTCTTAAATTTTCAGTTTTTAAAATTTGAATATTAACGTGTAATGTAGGTAGGTACACGTCTATAAATTAAATATATTATAAAAATGTTTAAATATAGATTAGAACAAACGTTATTTTATTTGTCAGGTCTTATTATTCTGTTACACCCTGTAAATAAAATTTTGTACTGAAGAACGGAAGAAATAAAAATCCCTAGATCATTAGTGACTATTCTGAGGGATGTGAATACTGTGAATAATTGTGATCGGGTTCCTTGAAAATGAAATGTGTTATTGCTTTTCCTGTTTAATTATTATATAAAATGTATAATATAATTAATTGCAATAGTTGAAAAATTACATTTATAAATAGATAAAGGTGGTGGAGAAAAAAATGCTAGTCGTAAAAATTTCTGCTAAATGCATGATATTATTGACGATAAGTTGCAAGCAGATATTCTGGTGGGAGAGAGCTCGAAATTATTTTAGGTGTATACTAAGCCCA
Organism: Macrosiphum rosae; assembly: GCA_016617965.1. Classification (NCBI taxonomy): domain Eukaryota; kingdom Metazoa; phylum Arthropoda; class Insecta; order Hemiptera; family Aphididae; genus Macrosiphum; species Macrosiphum rosae. Next base: position 14,160 of record WHPZ01588171.1, read on the forward strand.
CTTCCGTCTATTTGCGTCATTTCGCCAATCCTACAACTACGAAGTCCTGTAGAACGGGAATAGAACGACATCCCAAAGAAATATTATGCGATCATAAGTTCAAAATACTGGGTACATTAGTACAACTTTGACCGTACTAGTGACTTGCGTTAGGTAATAATTTATAATTGTATATTACTAAACTTTTTCACAAAAATAAAACTTTATTATAACTAATACTATACTACACCTATAAGAATTATTAATTTTTTTGTAATTTATTATGTAGGTAATTTAAACATTTGATTTATACAAATACAATTAATTAGAAAACGTACTATTTATCTTGGTATTTTTAATTGTATGGCTTTAACATTTTTTTTTGAGTGCATTTTTTTTTTTTTATCATTTATAGGTCATATTTGCATTTTTTGAGTAATTATTATTTAATGTTTTTTTAGGTTATCAACTTCCCGGCCCTAATAAATAATAATAAGCACTGAGTAATAACCGAGGTAATAACTGATAAGTGATAAGTAACGGAATAATTTATCCAAGCAATTATTATTAGATTAGCGTATAAAACTTCAAGGGCAATTTTTTTCACCACCAGTAATAAACTTCAAATTAATGATTGGATATATTTTAATTCCTTTTTCAAAGTTCATAAAAGCGCTATGAAGGTATTAAGAAAAAATCTAAGTAGGTATATCCTGTTACAACTATTATTTAATGGTGTACTCAATGGATATTTTTTTAACGTATTTTATTTATAATAAATTATCCTTCGGTGCATTATTAATTATCATAATATTATATATAATATAAATAAATAATAATACACAATAATATTATGTTGTGTGACATATTTTACCGCATTTATTTTGACGGTTTTGAGTGCGATTTAGCCCGGCTGTATGTCTTAAAGTTTTCTGTAATGTCATAATAGTTCACGGCCCTTCTAATAACTAATAAAAGGTCAGAGATACAATAAGACTGAGATTAATAATACAAAATATGTATTTTTTTTGTTACATAATATAACAACAAAATAAGGTGATCCTTCACTTCATGTTCATTCATGTGATATCATAGATTAGTATATTATATATAATATATAATTTTAATATTATTATGTATTGTTCGTGGTTAATCCATACCTACTAGGCTACACATTTCTGTGATTCTAATATTCTATGTTTTGACAACATAGTTTGTTTGGCATAGACATTATATAATTATATTATGTCTATGGATATATAGGCCATGGGGTTTTGAGAATACCTTATCAAACAAAATAGGTAGGTAGGTAGATATCAATGTAGATTGATCCATCAATCAATCCACCTATATTCTTTAATCTTAATATTTATTATACTGCACCAGTGCATCACTATTATATTATTCTCTGCAGTGGTCAAAGTGAAAGTTTTTCAAAAAAAAATTATTTTATGTTCATTTTAAAGCATTAATAAAATAAAACACAATTTTTAACATTATTAACATATTTAACATAATTTTAGTATTTTTCAATCTAAATCTTTTTTCAATCTGAAAAGCAATATACAAAATATTTGAAAAATAAATTGTAAATTACAGAAATACGCACCAAAAAATGACAAAATATGCAAAATAAAACTTTGTATTTCCGGATCAAGGTATTGACTATAATTCAACCTTGTAAGTTGTAACTTATCTAGATACTTTTTGGACTGTTAAAAAAAAACATACAAATGCATATATTATAGTGTGTATATGTGTATATATATTATGTATATTGTATAACTACTGAATTCTGACATTAGAATTTAGAACACTGAACATTGTGTTAAAAAAATAAATAAATTGTGTTTTTATTTGTGTTAAAAAAAATTTCAATGTTTCACCATATAGTGAAATATTTCATACTTCAAACACTATGCATATATATCAGGGCCCTATACATTTATTAGGTACTTATTAATAATCAAATATCTTTTTAAAGTTTTTTTAAGTATTCATCCCTCAGAGAATACTTTTTGATGAATAAATATTACCTACCCACATTTTGGATCAATTTGCTTAAACAGTCAACGCCCATAATAACACCTTGTTAAATAGTAGGTATAGGTACAGTGGCGTATTTACAGGGGGGGAAAGGGTTCTGTACCCCCCAACCACCAAAATCAATTAAATATACTCTCCTATAAATGTCTAGGTACCTACCATACTACTATATGGACCCCCCCAAACAAAAATTTGAAAATATTCCACCGATACGCTATAATACGCGATTGCAATGTAAATGTAATATTTAATGAATTAAAGCGGGTATCGGGTTAGGGTACCGTGTACAATATCATAGGTACCTATCATAAAAACTTCGAGCCCGATCGGGGTATGTGGTATTTAATATAGGTATATTTACTATATTATATATTATTTAATTTTCTACATATATTGATGAATCATTTGTTTGTACCTACCTAATACGATATTATTATAAAACTAGACTATGAAAAGATTGTGCAATGTTACACAGTAATTAGTAGGTACCTATAATATAATAATTAATAATAAGTACAGATAATAATAATAATGGGTAAAATAACTAGTAATTATTGAAAATGAACATTATGTGATAAAAAATGGATTGGTTTCATCTAAACTCAAGGCCGTTGTTCGGAGGAGACAAAATATCTCGTTCGATGTTGTTTTTATCATCATGTGCCTGTATATTATAATTAATGTATTATACAATTATACATTATTATGTCCAACTACGCCTTTTATTTTTTAATAACATTTAAATAATGTTCTACGGTAGGTAGGTTTAAGGGCCGACGACAATGGGGGTCGTCAAAACTGAAAACCCTAAACAGTTCAAAATAAATCAAAACATTTTGAAAATGTTATCGTGTATAGAAAATGCTAATATAAACATTCAGTCAAAATTTCATGTCATTTGTTTAAGAGTTGCCCAAAAACCAAAATCGAATTTTTCGAAAACAGATTTTAGCATAAAAATTCCCGTTTTTCCTTAATTTGTATTTTGTTTTTCACGCCACTTTTGAAAACTACTGGGAAATTTTCACTTTTGACCCTCCCAAAGTACCGACTATATTCACTCTCCTATCAGAAAAGCTACTGTTAAAGAAAATCCAAGCACTTTTACTGTCCTAAAACGTGATGACAGACACAAAAAAAAAAAATTTAAAAAAAAAGTAAAAAAAAAAACACACATCATTGTAAAATCAATACATTCATCGTTCCACTCAGAGTCTCAGAATCTAAAATAAAAAAAAAACACATACATCATTGTAAAATCAATACATTCATCGTTCCACTTAGAATCTAAAATCAGGAGGAATCAACAGACTACGATTTTTACAAAATTGAAAATTTAGTTGACAGAATGGGGCAGCGGCGCAGCGCTAGTGCGCTACTACCTTATTTGATGAATCAAGAAATAGCACAATACTATAGAAGATATTCAGTCAATTCAGGTACCTAATGACAATTGCAAAAATAATAATAATTTTGGCAAATTATTTAAACGGTATGAGTGAAATATAAATGAAACGCCTTTTAGGCGATTGATGGAGAGTTCAAGACAGAAACCAGTTACGCCAAGGGAGAAAAGGACGTTAAAAGAGTATCACGGAAATTATGGGTTTATCTGAATTTGACTTGAGTTCAGGAAACGCTTCTTCTAGTCTCATAAAAGCATTAATTAATTTACTCCCGACATTCCACAGCTCATTGCAAACGAGGGTTTTCAGATACGAACCAGATATTAATAATTGATTTGAGCCTTGATGACTAGTATTCAAACATCTGCAGAACGTTTTTTTTTGTCAATGTATTTATTCATTTTTTTAAAATAGGTAACGACTGCCGAGGAAATATAAAGAATATATTTGAAAAAAGTTTGATCAAAATTGTTTTTCATATTATTGACACGTCCTTCACCTCTCTAAATCATAATAAAAATATTTGCATTGTATTAAATCTTTTAAATGTTTATGTTTTGATATCTGACGACCTGGCATATCCTCAAAAAAATTATTGGGAACACTTCACGTATGGTCATATAGTTCACATGCCCATCGAAGGATCTGACCGTCAAAAAGTTCCGGCAATAGCTTGTTGTTACATCATTATGTGTCTTAATAATATAAATAAATACAATATTACCTATATTATTGAGTCCTAATAATTATACATAGGTTCATAAGGTTCATTGTGCTGATATTAACGCCATTTAAAACGTTCAGCAGAACGAAAGCGTAGGTGTTAGCTGGGTTCTTAAGATCCTTAAGACACTCCAAAGCACGATCATAAAATGTTAAATCAATATATTTAGGTAACTTAAATCCTTAAGACACTCCAAAGCACAATCATAAAATGTCAAATCAATATATTTAGGTAAGTACACACACTTGTGGTTTTAAATTTGAAAAGATAGTTAGTCAAAATGAGTAAGCGACTCGAAACATTTTATATTTTTTAAATGAGTCTATCTTTCAAATTATTTTTAATTTACTGATAAATTGCATAACACGTGCAAGTGCTTAATACAGGTCAATTAACGATATTACAAACGTTTAACGAAAAGTTAATTGATCCAGACAGACACTTTCAAGCATAGACACTCAATGTTGCCAAAATCATTTGAAGGTAAAATATTATAGTAGGTACATTGGTACCCGTACATATATTTTTTTTAATCGGGTACCTACTACTTACCCTAACTAGTAACTTATGAAGACTCCTGTGAATTTTTATTGACATTTAATAGTTTAATACAAATAAATATATTTGCAGTTACTGAAAAAAAGATACAGGTATTCTGCCAACCTCTGGTGTGTGGTCAAAAGTGAAGAATGGAATTATTCCCGGTGGTGATTTAAAATAATATGTTATACTATAATGAGTATTTAAGTGTATACACTTGAAATTGTAATTATCATTAATTAGGGCCATTATGAATTTGTTGACATTGATTCTGGTGCAGACATCAAAACATAAAAGAGGTTGACTGCATTTAAAGACCAAGTGTGTACCACAGATGCCATAGAGCAAAATACAAAATCCGTATGAGATCGGCGGTTAAAAGAAGAATTGAGGTGATTAGTAAACTCAAATCACCAATTTTAAGCTTTTCTCCAGAAGACAATAAATAATGTAAGGACATTATTGACAAAACATAATATAAACAATTGCTCGTTTATACTTGAAAACAATATAAAGTAAACACTTTTTTTATAATTTTTAATAAATATGATGTGTACCTAGGTAACAATTACTAAAGTAGCATAGAAAATAACTAATGTTCCGATGTAGGTAATATTATCCCGGTAGGAAGCATATTGAATTGCTTTCCAATTATAAAATATTAAATTTGATTTGATAACACTTATTTGAAGAATACATTATACAAGTAAATAATTGTATATTTATACTTTATTATTATGATTGATGATTATCTATTATTTTTAATACAAGCGTAGGTATAATAAACATATATTTATTTTTAAACACCAAAGTTTTGTATAAAATATTATTTAACTAATAATTTAACACAATAATCAAAAAAATGATTAATCTTAAAACAAAAAATTCTCTAAATAACCTTAATACAATAAAACAATGAGATAATAAAGTAATTTATTATATAAATAGAAACATAAAAGCCAACAAATCACGCACAATTTTAAGCTAACTAATTTCAAAAGCAATATTTTATTTATGAATAGATAATGTATATAATATTTGTTACATAATACTTGTATTAGTATGAATTTGTATATTCTTAAGTAATATTTATATGGTCAGTGGTCATGTTTTAACCGGTTCAGTATTCGAGGTTCAAATATTTTTTGATCTACGTCCACTAATTGTCAAATCAGATAAATTAATATAACAACAAGAATTGCTAAACTGAATACCTCATTCATAATTTTTAACCCACTATATAGGTAGTTTAAAATAAATTATTCTTTAATATGTTGTCTTTTACAGTGATTATTTCAAACATGTATTTTATATTTATCCTTAAAAAAACTTATAGGTACCTAACTTGACACACCAACTACAATGTTCTAATTTATTTATATATAATAATGAAATTATTAAAAGAAATATTACTTATAATTGAAAATCAAAATATTATAAAATTTTAACTAAAACGTGATATTCTACACAGTGTATATATTTTATGAACTGTAAACATCTAAATTGACTCTTTACATTAAAATAAAAAACAAAACAAAACTAAGTGGTATTATAGATTATAGGACATGAATTTATTTATATTTTTGTTTCATCAATGTTTGGTACTCCTCACAAGATTTCATTTGGTATTTAGTTGCTTTATTGAATAAGGTGGAATCATCATCTAAACGTGCTCTCCACATTAACGACTCATCTAAAATACCATAGTTAAATATAATTATAATTAGTTGAATACATTAAAATGTATAAACAAAGTGTTACTAACAGTATTCTTTTTCACGTATGCATTTTGTTCGTACTGTATTTATATAATCTTCTTCAATAGTATGCTCTAGACGTCTTAAATCACCTGTATAGTCGGTATGAAAATTATCTTTCACGAAATATGAAATGTCTCTGAATGATGTTCGACGAAGAACAGGGTACTTCCTAATAAAAAAAATTACACATCCATACATTAATGTTTAACTGCGATAAATATAAACGTAAAATACTTACGGGGAATGTTTTAGAGTATACACAGGGTCATACGAAAAGTTTGAAAACAATGATAGCAGAAGTAGTAGAAGAATTGGTAACAGTTGAAAATATATGCTTGATGATTCCTTTAAACAAAATAATATAGTAATATTAAAAGTATACATTTTATTACATCTAACCATATGTATAACATTGTCCTAAATTCTAGTTTTGTATCTTAAAAATTATTATATGCTCTATACATATTTATTAACAGAAACAATTTTTAAATTTAAAATGCCAACCTTTATCAAAGCTTTAATGATTGGTTTAGTCATGACAAAATAGATAGGTATGTCAGCAACTTTTTGATACGCATCGTGTTTGCCAACCACTCCTCACCTCGTCTATTAGCTGGTTCGCCGCTCTATGTTGGCTGGGTAATTTAACGGCCAATGAAATAAGACGAACTACGACTATGGATGGGAAGGGTGGGATGCGCTAACTGGACTACGTCTCGTATTATTGCTGACATACCTATCTATTTTGTCATGGGCTTAGTATACCTAATGCTATTAAAATAGAAAACCTCAAGTGGTTCAATATGATAAAACTAACAACAAAACACAACAAAAATTCTAATATTTTAAATAATAATGGTATTCGTTGTAAAAAAAGTATATTTAAAAAGGATGTATATATATTATATATTTCAATCAACAAAATCAACAAGTAACACAGAAAAAAAATAATCAAAAGTCCCGTAGAAAGTGTCAAAAGCTCAAAAGTAAATCAAAAAACAAGACATAATATTAATATATTAATTATATATAATGATAATTAATATACCATACTTTAATACAGACTTTATATATATTATACCTTTTATTTGAAGATTGAATACATTAATACATTAATATGATTGTTTCTTTGTAAATACTGTACAATTAGTACTAAAATTTGAAAAATAAAATAAGTTACCACTTACAATATAATGATATATAGCAAAAAAACCTAATTTATGATTGATAAATTATTTAATTCTTGTATATTTTTGCAAATAATGAATAATTTAGATTTAAAACAACATTTGGCATATTATACAATTTATATTAAACAATCAAAACATAATTCATATAAGTACCCTTTATTGTTGTTATTCATACAACTCAATCTATTCTCAGAGAATGGCAAACAACTTTTTCAGATACATAGTGTTAGTATGCAGTTACAATAAATTAAATAGGATAGTGTAGATTAGAAATTACTAAAAGTGCAGATAACAGCGGTTTTTGTTATTGTCAAAATTTAAATTTTACACATTTCTTTATAACTTTAATTGAAATTTCAAGTCTAAATGTATTGTAAAATATTGAACGGTACAATGTATAAAATAGATGATTGACATATTTGTTGTGACTTAATGGTTATTATTATGGGGTCCAGAAATTAAGTTTAAAAAAAAATTGAAATATGATGTAATTATCTCTAAAAAATATACAAATATTATGTTACTGTATTCTAAATTAATTTTTTTTTTTTTTGACTAAATATAGCTATATTTGTGTGTAATATGTAATTTTTACATAATAGGTTACAAATTATTATTAAAGATTAAAAACTCATATAATAATTATAAAAATAGAACACAAATTAACTGCAATATAAAAGAAAAAATTCGAAGGTAACTCTTAAATTTAAAATTACAATAACAATTGAAAATTAAAATATATAAGTATTTTTTTCTCAAAATTAACAAAATATTCAAATAAACTTTTTCTTGTAAATTCTGTGTGGAATTGTACACATTTTTTACACTTATATAACTGCATAAGCTTAGTATTAATAATGATATGTGAAAACCTAAAGATCTGGACCCTACTTATTACTAATAAATATTGCTCTTTCTTTATGAATATGAGCGCTGAACTAATTATTATATATATTATATTTTACATTTCATAATATAGATAAGATTTTTATATTTAAAAATAATTGAATGAATAAATCTATCTAGCTAAATAAAAGAAGTATAACGTCATGTACATTAAAATAATAGAACAAATAATTATTTTTGATAACTTTATAATATAATGTTTTACCTTTTACAGGAATACACAAATGTTATGAATATTCCGTATTGCATACATTTTAGATATAAATATTATAATATATTTATACATAGACTCACTTCTTTATAAAGAACCAGGAATTAAATTTAAAAAATATATTAAGTATCTATTAGGTTTTGTTTATGAATATGTAATTTTTCTATTTTAGAAATAATTTTTAATAAAGTTTGTTATTTTTTTTTGCATTTAAATAAAAACAAAACAATTATCTACAGATTTTTCAAATGGATACCATATTTTTTAATTTAGTATTTGAATAGAAAATATTTTATCAGTAATATATTAATGTACACAATTCTAAAAATGACAAACAGTTAAATATTTATAATATATATTTTGTCAAACAATACTTATAAGATGTATGCATCATAATGTGACATGAAATATTTAAAACAATATTGAAAACTTAAGTTCTTACATGTTTATTTAACTTTATTCTAAATTTAAATAGTGAAATCTTGATATTTTAAGATATAACTTCTGATAAATGATTGATTGTTCTCTATACATTCTTGATTTCAAGTCTGAACACTTGTGAATACATTAAGCTATTTTTCTTAAAATATAATTAAAAATTATGGTTCCAATATAGAAGAAAATTTGTAATAATATTGATGGTTCATCAGACTAAAACAAAAAAATAAAATAATTTATATGTTACTATGTTAAATTATAATGGATTTCACTACATATAACATATATCTCTGGTTTTAAAAATAAACTCAACCTTATCTCCTTTGTCTCTTGATATTATTATAATATTATCATGTTTTTTATCAATAGATTACCTGCATTGAAAACGCCCGTTTTCAAGAAACTTGTGTGTAGAAGAATTAATAAAATGTATTTCATTCATAAATAGTGTTATTATTGGTGATCATATATAAATCTACTTTGATTACTCTGACTTTTCGATACAATTAATAAAATAATCATAAACAATTGTTATAATATACAATTTTTTTAATTTTTATTTTAAGAGTTAAATAAACAAAATACCTAATAACATGAGTCAGTAATTCCACTTTAGGAATTATATTTGTATAAGAAAATTTTTTTTAAAAGATATTCTTTTATTTTTTCCCTTTTTGTGTTGAGCCTCAATAGTTTGTTTGATGGAAATAAAATGTAACAGGAAAGTTTACGGAAAGCGAGGGCCAGTAACACCTTACTTACTAGTTGGTTGGTAGATAGGAAATTATTTGTAAATTGGGTTGAATTAAAAATATATTTGGTATAAAAATAAACATAAACTTCTAATTTAAAAAAAAAAAACTATTACCTGTTGTTGATGATTATCATTATCAGTCTCTGGTGGCCAACGTCTTGAAAATGATCGAGAATAGTATGGGTGTGTCATTGGCCCTTGTCTTGTTGGAAAAGCTCCATTAAAGAACATGTTAAATAACTGTTCAGCTGTAATATCCGCTGTAAGCAAAATATTTATTTAATACATATTATGCCGCCTCAATAGTGTTTTAAACAGTTTTAATTATGTAGTTACATTCAAAACCATGATCATAATTTCTGTGTACATGATCTGATGTAGAATTCTCATGGCCAACCATGTCATAACGTTTTCGTTTTTCTGCATCAGTCAAAGTGGCGACTGCATTACCAACAGCTAATTATAAAACATAAAAAAACAAATGAATTGTTTTATTGGTGAAATCATATCAAAATATAATTACACACTTTTAAATGCTTCTGCTGCTCCAGGTGCATGATTTTTATCTGGATGCAATACTAGGGCTAATTTTTTATATGCTTTTTTTATTTCAGTATCAGTAGCATCTTTTTTTATGCTAAGCACATCATAGAAATCTTTGCAGTTGTTAACTCTATAGTAGTATACAAATATGATAAAATTATTTAAGCGTCAGTACAAATAATTTAATTTTGATTATAACGCCGTATGGGTTTTATTGACAATACAGTGTGACTTTTCAATAGCTCTACCCATAGTATAAGGAATAAGAAGTATGCTTATTGATAAGAATGTGCATATTTTTTAAGGGGCAATATAAAATTTACATATGCCACCAACAATGAACTCAAGATGATGAGATATATATATACATATTTCATCGTATACAATACAGTATGCACTAAAACAAAAGGCAATTGGGGGACGGAGTAGCCGAGATGTCTATGGTGTGGGTTGTGATGCAGCTGACGCCGGCTCGATTCCTTGGTCACGGGCGGAATTTTTCTTTGGGCAAGTCACGGTGTCCGGAGAACAAGTGCAGCCATCAACCATCCGGGCATGGCAGATACCTCCGGGTGCCCAATCAAAAATTCTGCCAAACTTAACACACACATGTCCCCCCCCCCTCTAACAACATTAAAACGTACAAAACAATACAACTAATGGCCTTAGAAAAAAAATTATATTGTGGATACTTCTTTTCCTTATAATATGGTGCCACGTACCTATGGTTTTCAAGCCCTAAATGTAGTACTTGTTGTTGTTACCGCTTAGGGTCACTGAAACCATCATATTACATCATATTATGTTAAGAAAATTAAAAAGAGTGTGGCCTGTAGGACAAGGTTAATTTTTAAGAAAACATACTGAATCTGAGAATCACCTACAGAATCATTTTGACAAGTAGTAGGGTCAATGTGGTGCTTAACCTGTTAAGGAATGATTTATATCATTGAACATAGGTAAAATAATTTATTTTTACTGTAATTAATTATTATTATGTAATCCTTGTAGTTAATAGTTATGCATAATTAATTAGATAATATAGGCAATTCTTAATTACTTTTTGACTGTGTCCAACTGTGCTTTCGTATATGTTGGCTGATTAGCTCTTTCTGCTCTAGGGCTACCTATGAGTATAATAAATATTATTTGATGAACAAAAAGAAATTATTTGGGAATTAAATACCTGGAGGCGTATTTTTACGTTTCTTAGCATTTTGCCCATCAGGTTTTACATTTGATGTAGAATGTTTTTTCGAACCTTGGGTTTTCAATTTTTTTAGTAGTTCTGCACAAAAATCAATTTATAAATAATTTAAAATTTGAAAAGAATTGAAGTACTTGCCATCCGCTTCAGAAGTTGGGAAAAGTTTTTTGCTCTTATTTATGAACTTCTCTGCTTTTTCAACATCGCCTTCGATGATATAATACTCGGCCCGATCTAAACAGCGATAAGCTTCATCTTTGTTTACTTCCATGATAGTTGAATGGTAAGAATTAAAATTTCAATTCAAAAATTTGTATATTCTTTAAAATATGCACATATAGGTATTCCTCCGTTAGTGGAATACTAGTAATTCAAACCCAAAATACACCTATGTCATTTTAAATGTAGTACTCTGTATAATGTTGTGCCGTCTAAATAACTTAAATTTACCAGTGTAAATATTATAAATAGTATGATATAAAAAATGTGCTCGAAAGATAAAGAAACAACATAAACGGGTTAAACGAGCACAAAACGAATTAATATTTAATAAAGAACAAAATTACAAGTCACAAGAACAAGAATCAAGATTGAAGATATGAAAATATTGATAGACGGAATTAATCAAGACTCAAAACAGCTGATGGTCAATCTAAAACCACGGTAGTGATAATATGGTACCATACCACAACCACACCACAACCAAAGAAGAACCACATATGAAATACCACTCTATACGTATAGAGTTCAGTGCCTCTCACGCATTTTTGCTGCTGTTATTATTAATAATAGGGGGGGGATACATCAAGAGCTATGTTTTTCCAGACTACTAAACACCCGTATTGGCCGTATTAACCAATGTCCAATATTAACTCGAATAATAGAGGTTTTGGAAACCCGAGTGTTTGTTTAACCTTTTTTTCCGGTGATGGAACACCCGAAATCCGAATACATCCAGTAGGTACCTACCCGAAACCCGAATAAATGATTCGGGTGCTAAGATCTGAGATTGCATTAATTAAAATTAATTATACAATTATAGTTGCACTTAGGATAGATTTGATAAGCCAGATTTATTCAAAAACAGAATTTAGTTCAATAATTTGTTTATGGGATCGTTGTGTTATGTTTAAAATGTATACGAGACTAAATTCCTTTCAAAATACAAATTCTAAGACCACCTGTGGTTATCGTAGTAAATATTAAATAACCCATATTATTCTTCTTCTTTGCCGAGTCGGGTTTTATAATACGCTAATATAATATAAATGTACATACACATTTTTTTATAAAAACACAAACATAATAAAAAAACAGGAAAAAAAAATAATAATACATACAAAATACAACTTAATAATGGAAAAATTAATGAATACATTTGGTCAGGGCCTAAAATACATCTGATTTCAGGGGACACACTTATTAATTTAACTGTTACTTTTGGGCTTTGACAGATTTCTATAGCAAAAAAAACCTGTGGGGTTTCAAACACCCAAAATAATCCCCTCTTTTAAATACCACTTACCATGTACGTGAGTTAGTGAGGTAACTTTCATAAATATTTGAAATCACTAAAAGCAGTAAAAGCCTATACTAAGCCTCGTTTGTAGTAAATTGGGAAATATGTAAATATGTTTGTAGGTTACTATCATCAATTAGAATATAACTAATGTAACGACTTAGTTTATAAGAATATTAAGGCTTTTTAAAATATTAGAAAATAATATTGGGCTTTTTAGTTAAATAAACTGTTATAATATAATATTAATAGGTATGTTGAACCTTTTAGTTATATAAAATTATTATTATATTCGTGTCAATATAATATAATACAAGGAAAAATAACTAGTTAATTCTTCAAAGTCCAATTTATGATTATAATAATTATCTGTTTTTTTTAATAAAATTTTTTTATAGTACCTATAAGATTTATAAATGAATTTCTTAATAAATTAAATTTGTTTCAATTTTGTTCAATATTATTTGGTATTGGTATTATTTTGGTAGACCACTTCCATTTTGGAAGACCGAATATTGGGAGATAGCTGTATAACTTATATTTATAAATATTTTAACCTTGTTTTGAACTTTTAGTTCTTAGCTATAAAAATTGAACATTATAATATACATTTTTAAATACAAAATAATTTGATAATGTTTGCGATTATGATGGATTTTGTGAAAATTTGAATTTAAAATGCTTATAAAAAAATGTGTGTCTTTAATCTTTATATGTTCATTACTTTTGAACTTCTAATATAAAATTACTTAGGCCTATGGGTAAATTTTCAAATTTTTTTAATTCAGCCAAAAAAAAAATTATTTAACGACAATAATTGAAAAATAATCGAAAAGGAGGTTTTAATGTTGAAATTGATCATTTTTGTTCATTGGTTTTTCCTGACGTCTGAAATTTTGATGGCGCCAACAATTTCCAGCTTCCTGATGTGGACCTTCAAAAAATATTAATTGGTGACCCCTATATATTATATTATATTACGTACAAGCTTCTTAAAACTTAAAACTTCTGGTCCAACAGTTTTTTGATTTCATACGTGATGTGTACTATAAGTTGAAAAAAATTATAGATATATTTTACAATATTACAATATTAGCATACCTTTATTGATTTATTTTTCTTGTATTAATAATGGCATCAGCTACCGGCAGTATACTTTGATTTGTTGAACTTTTTCAGTATCCTGTTTTGATACATTTTATATTTTTTAGTTATTATAATACATACTATTTGTATATATCAAATTTTTAATAGATCTATATATTTTGGGTATTTTAATATATTGAGAAATGAAAAAATACCTAATAACCGGTACACATTTGATCCCTAACGATTATTAGGTAAGATTGGAAATTTAAAACGAGATTTCTCATGAGTATAAAATGAAAGTTCCTTGAAGCATAGTAATATGGGAAAACTAGAAAAGTCTTATTTATTACCTAAAGCCTAAAATAACCAATGTTAGTGCTTCATAACAGTTGTTGAAATGTTGATCTTGGTGACAAGAAAAAAAATGCCATATTATCCTAAATTTTATTTTGTACTTTTATGCTTTGCTATTTTGGGTGGGTGTTTGATGAGAAATATAGAAGCGTTTTTAAAACGTGTCTTTGGTAAAATAGCTTTAGGGTAAACAAATAACGATAAAAAGTTTTGAAGATACTTCAGCAAATGTACAGTAGGTTTGTTTTATTTAAAATAAGGTTAAATTGAGTAAAACTAAAAAAATTAATAGTTAGATCACCTTAAAGGGTTTTTTTTTCATAACTTTAGGTATACTAACATATAACGTCGGCTGGTCACTTTTTGAAAGGACACATTGTATAAAAGAATTATTTTTCTGCGATCTGAAACCACAATGACAATTTGTCACTTGTAGATTATAATTTTAGTTATTAGTAGGATAAAATGTGTACAAAAATGTTATTGTAAGTAATTATTTATTGCTTATAACTATAAATGAAATTGATTTTAATCTCCATACTACAAATAAATATATAAAATTATCATTTTATTCAACAGAATATTTAATATTTACATGTTACACCACTACAATAAAAACACATTAAGTAACATTACATTTTCCAAAGTGTAACAATGGCATTGCCAAGTCCATCACCAACAAAAATAACTTGCAAAAATCCAGCCAAGGTGACAATCGCAAGAAGAGTAATACCTGCATGTCCAGCTTTGTTAGCCAGCTGTCCTACAACTGGTACACGTAAATAGTCAACTACCAATGCTTCAAGTCCCCTTAAAAATAAAAAAAAATATTTGCATGAATAATAATTATATTTCTTGTTAAAAAAATGTACTCAATATATTATTGCTAGTATTTATATTTTACAATATTTAAGCACTATTATTTATACTTAGATTAACAGCATAAGAATATGAAGTATTCCCCCCAACAAAGTTTTATATTGTAAGCTTTTTTTATCTAAACTCTAGATATTAAAATAAAATATGTATGCTATATTCTGTTCCCCGTAAGTTGACCCACTTTTTTGCTTACGCAGAGGGTATGCTGAAAACCGTTGTGATAATACTGTTCATTACATATACACTGTGGGGTTTCGTGACATGAAACTGAAAAACTACAGTGAACTGTATTGTCACAACGTTTTTACCATACTCCGCTTGCGCAAAAAACAAAAAAGTTGGTCGACTTACGGGGAACACTGCAACAGAGTATAATATTTTAAATTAAGAGGACGCCACACTCGCATATGTTGTATCTGTCTTACCTACAACATGGAAAATTTTATGTTTAAAACAATACATTTATTTTTACTCTGTAATTTCTAAGATTAGAGTGAAATTTCCTCTTATAAATTTAAAGTAAGATTATTATCTAAGGCTTCTCATATACTGTTTATTATATTTTAATTTTAAAGTGAGTAATAGTTATGAGTATTTTAAGTGTAAATAACAGAGTAAAATGGATTATTATTAACTTTTTTTTTTTTTTAACAAGATATATACAATCTGTACCCTTAAGCCTTAGGCACAATAAGAATATGTGATATTATTAACTAATTATAATCAGTGTTGGGTAACAAAAGTTACTTTTCTTGTAACGCGTTACATAATTTCATTTGAATTATTTTCAAGTAACGAAAATGTAATGGAAATTACTTTTGAAAAGTAATTCCTATGGAATAACGTGTTACAGCTTTGAATTATCAAGTACCTACCTACCTATTGCGAATTGAAAAAAATATATGTATAATGCGGGTATTTTTATGTTTACCAATCTAATATGTATATTTATTTAATTTTAACTCGGCACAATTCAGTTTTCAATAGTTTTGACATTTGAAATGTCTAATTGCACCTTAATCACGAGAACAGTTAATTAAATTTGATTCCTTTAAATAGGTTTCCTATGAATGGCTTGTGTGGAAGACTAAATTTTATATGATTTTTTATTAACTATACAGGTTTTATAAAGAATTTGCTTCTTCAATTTGCCAAGAATTTTAAATTTTAATTTTTATAATGAAAAAGTAATGATTTGCTTTTCTATTTGAAAAGTAAAGTAATTTCATTAAAATTTTATTTGAGGAACGAGTAAAGTAACTTCATTACATTTATCCCTTAGTAACGAGTAAAGTAACTTACCCAACACTGACTATAATGTACATTTGTAAGACGGAGAAACACATACGGGTGAAGCATCCTCTTAATAAATTCCATAGTGATAAAGAAATTTCGCTAAAGCCCCCATGTGTTGTCTTTGTCGAGTGAATAAGGTAAGAACATGATCTGATTTTATTATGTTGGTTTTTTACAATATAATTTTTAATCGATCTATGAGCATTTTAAATTGTATTTTTGCTCATCTTGCGTAAAAAATAAATACCAATGTAAAAACACAGATATCGTTCTTACATTAAACATATTTTTAAGTTTGATAGTTGGTCAATTCACTTTAATATTCCAAATTGCATTAATTCCTATGAATAAAACTATACAATTAACTTAATATTATGGTATTACCAGTAAACATGGAGACTAATGCTTCCTGCTAATAAAGTGTCGACTATTTGTGATGAATATAATACTGAGGCAGGAAACAATCCCATAAGTGCTATAGAAACAATACGTTCTGTTCTCCAATGACTAGCATAATTTTTTCCAGTCTTAACAGCCGCAGCACTTCCAGTGAAACGTGCCATCATTGGAGCAGCCAGTAAAGGCTTCTAAAATGAAATAAAACATCGCATTTAACTGATGTCCTACCAATCAATTCCTCATTTTAATTTGTACACTTTTGGTATTATTTTATGCAAGTTCGATGTTTGCCGCCCAAAGACCAATATCGTTTAACGCACTGTCGAAGTGTGTGAATCGGTATAATGTCAAGGGTCGCACGGGAAACAAAATACTTAGTGTGCGTGTGAAGTGTAAATAAGACATTTGGTTTTTTTTCATTAAAAATGAGAAATTGATTGGTGGGGCATCATTTAAATGTGACGTGAATACTTACATTGCGTTGACGAAAAAGTCTTAGGCTCAACATTTTACTTTGAAAACAAGGCGATACAATAATCGTCAGTTCGCTAATTTAGAAGATAATTACTTAAATTATTGCACTCGATTACTTAATACTTTCACAGATATTGGCATTTTCAAATTTCAGTACCTGTTTTGTCCTCAACGACGGACGGAAGTGATATAAGCGACAATCATCAAGACATCGAACAGCTGATCGCTATGTCACATGAAAAATGATCAGCATCATAAATAACATGTGTTTACATTACGATTTAAGATAATATTATTATACAGTGATAGTGTGATTCAGAGATATTCTTCCGTGGTACATGTTAGACATGCAGCGCTCGAATTGGGAAAAATGAAGACGGTGCTCGATGCGACGATTTGAAAACTGCGTGCCAAGGGCGCAATTATTCAACACAGACGATACAAAAAATAGCAGGGGCACGCAAAATAAAAATGTAAATAGTGCTCCGTCCCTCTGCTCACCCCCCAAATTCGAGCACTGTCTAACATGATATTGTATTTATTGTCTCGATAACATAAAAATTAGCCAATTGCTGATCAGGACAATTTCAAACAAATCTCGTACTTTGAGTTATTTTATTGTAAATAAAAATAAAATAAAAAATAAAATAATTTTGAAAAATATCAACATAAATAATAAGATGGAAAAAATATCAAGTTACAGAAGCATTATTACGATTTAAGGGTGTGAAACATTCGAAGGATAGGATGGTTATGACAACTATAGTAAGTGAAATGAGATGGAACGAGAAAGGGTGATTGACTTCTGGAGAAATATAAATATTTACTACTATGCTGTTAAGGAGATCACTGATTAGGCAACGTCTATAGAGCAATTAGAAAGAGAGGAAAGAAATCGGATATCAGTTTTGTAATGTCGAGAGGAAAGTGAGGTAAAGGTGAATATAAAAATGTCTAGCTTCAAAAGCTCGTAAAAAATTAATTTGATTTTCCGGTAAACTTTTTTTTTGACGTCAAATGTAAGAAAACTTGAGGGAAATCTATTATATTAAATTTGCAAAGCTTAGATAAAAGTAGAACAATTTTATATAGAAAAATATATATATTTTGTTTAACACTCACTATATTGATTATAAACATTAAATAAATAATAATATAATCATTAATCAAAGTAAAGTCAACTATATGATGATACAATAACACAATATGATTAAGGGGATAGCAGCACACATATTTTTCATACGTTTTAGACAAATAAGCGGTGGTAAATTACGCAAACCTACTTAGGAATGTCCAATTTAAATTTTTATACATGTATAAACTCTTTGCCAAAATATCTTGGCTTTTTAGAAAGTCAATTTTAAATTTTAAATTTTAAAGAACCTTAAAACAAGGATTGTTTTCAAAAATTCCAAGAAATAATTGCATTACATTTGTATTTACTTTGGGCACATCTGGTTTTAAATCAAAAAAGTGATTCCTAAAAAGCATAGTCTAAAAAGTTATATATTCAACCATTTTTTTTTTTGAAATTACAACATAGTGGATTAAAAACAAAAAATGCCTCTCTATTTTTTCTATAACTTCAAAAATTAACCTACTGGATAGTAAATTAGAAAAAAAATACATATAAATACCAAATACAATGTATATACATAATATATTTTCCTCAAAAATGTATATAATAACTTATATATCAATAATTATATTCAAACAATTAAGCAACTCCAGTACAAAATATACATGATAATTATTTATTGGTAGTTTGTGGAATTGTTTAGGTTTCAATGTTTGTAAAAAACTTTTTGTCATCTTCTAAATTGTTATTGACATTCACAGATTTTTTTATACTATTTTAGAAATCGAAAATATCAAAAAACATATAAATTAATTATATTTTTCTACTTTTTACCATAAACTTAAATAATAATATTAAGTTTTCAAAGTTAAAACTAATAATACAGTATTTTACAAATTAATAATCAAATGAGTCATAAAAATCATGGTTACTAAAGAACTCATTCTCAGTACAATAGTCATCTTCATTATCATCATCAGTGGAATTATAATATGTAGCTTGTGGACTTTGATAGAATCTATACGGGTATCGATGTCCACTATATCCTGAATAGTAATGAGGAGATTGATGTCCTAAAAAAAAATGCATTTGATAAATATCTACATAATCAAATGTTATTCATCATATAAATATGCCAAATTTGTGTTTTGTGGAAGTGAAAAATCAGTTTTCACTATTTTTCTTTGTGTTAGTATACTACTTACGGTAGGAACTTTGTGAATAATGACTAGATGTAGAAGTAGAAGGTTTTCTTAAAGTTTGGTCGTACATTTTACGTTTTGTATAATCACATAATGTGTCAACAGCATTAGTAACAACTGACAAACATAAAAAAAATATTAATTTATAATAGGAACCTACTAAAAATATATATTATTTTTCTTTTTTACCTATAAAAACTTCTCCTGAACCCGGTGCAGAATTTTTATCCGGATGTAATAATAAAGCTAATTTCTTATATGCTTTTTTTATTTCAGGAACAGTTGCAGTAGTTTTAATGTTTAACATTGTGTAGTAATTTTGACTATTTTTCACCCTAAAAATAAAAATTAGTTAATATACAATTATTAAGTATTGACACTTCTAGTTTGTTTTCAAAATACTTAGAAGTGATATCTGGAAAATATGTATAACAAGGGTATTTACAATAGTAATTGAGCTGAATATGTATTTAATAATAAGAAAAGTTGGTCTGATGAATACTAAAGTAGCACCAGACAAGATTTAGAATTTAGACCATAATAAATATATTATTTATAATTTGTATGATATTCTGAACCAATGTTTAATAATACAAATGTTATGGTAAGATCTAATTTTTTTACTTTTTATAAATAATATTATATACCTAATTGTAAGTATACCAAGTTTAAATAAAATAATATGTATTAATAATAATAATTGTATTAAAAATATTTAGTTATTAATAATTATAATTACATATTATGTATGCTTTAGTTAAATCAAAAAAAATATCAATTTTGTGTATAATGAAGAATCTTTAACGGTTCCTTGGCTGTAGTTATAGATTAGAGGTCACCAATTAATATTTTTGGAGGTCCACATTGGGAATTTTGAAAATTTTTGGGGACCATCAAAATTTAAATCAAATATTTTTAACATATTATATTATAATGCAAAATTAACGTGGTCTAATGGCTTTAATAATAATAAATACAATAATAATGAGTTAAATAAAATCAATTCAAATAAAATACCATTTATAATAATTGTAATATAAATAGAAAACTGGGTAAATTAGTGGCAAAAATTACAAATTTCACCATCAACTAACTGCGCGAAATTTGGTGTATGATTCGTGAACAATATATGTGCACTTAGTATTTTATATACCGGTTCTCAATTTTTGATATACAAAGTTCACTACTGGAAATTTTTATGTGAAGTAATATCATATAATGACATTTAATATTGAAAACTTTTAAAACAGCTACCGTCTGGTAGCAAATCAAACAAACTGGCAAGGGCCCCTGAGCCTATCTATGTACTTTAATATCGGTTTTTTTACTCTTCATTGTCTGCGAGCTGAATAAAAATTGTCCGAGGGCAGTAACAGACTTGCGTCCCGCCACTTGGTGACCACTGTTATAGATGATACAGTCTGATAACGACTATATATTTATATGGCATAATTAAGTTTAAAGTAAAAATGTTTGGGCACTTTATACTTTTGACTACAAAGTAGTTACGAATCTAAACTAGGCAAAACAATGTAAATTGTCTCCATAGCTATATACAACATAATTTGCGTACTTGATATACTCTATTGGTTTTTGTTTAAAAATAAAAAAATGAATAAATCTATAGCCTATTGAAAATTATCAACTACTATATATAGTTACTTTTTAACAACATTTGCCTGTTCTTCTGTATAATCAGGCTTATTAGTATCTTTCATTTCTTGAAGCTGTTTTAAAAGTTCTAAAACAATAAATTGTTATTTTTTTTTATTCTTATCAAGAGGACGTCTCACCTGCATGTGTTTTCTCCTTCTTACACACGTACTGCATAGCAAATTTTCGTTCACTAATTTCAGTAAGGTGAGATCAATTTTGATATTAGAGTGAATCAACCTATTATCAAACTCTTAAGCAACAACATTATCAGTGTTCTCTCGTTGGTTTTTACAATATTTTAATTTTTAAGTGAGTTATGAATGGGTAAAACATTAAAATTTAAAAATGCTCATATTTCACTTAAAAATTAAAATATTGTAAAAAACCAACGAAAGATAATGTTGTTACCTAAAAGTTTGATAATTATTTCAATTCAGTCTAATATAAAAATGAACAGCAGACTATTGAAACTGGCAAATGAAAATTTGCTATGTTGTCCGTGTGTAAGATGATGACAACACATGCGGGTGCGACGTTCTCTTAAGTAGAATAGTATAATTTATTATGTTTACCATCAGCTCTGGACATTGGAAAAAGCTTGATTGATTTATGAATAAACTTTTCTGCGAGATCAAATTGTTTGCTTTGTAAGTATCCCTCTGCTTTTTCAAGACACTTGCAAGATTCATCTTTATTTATCTCTTTAAACATTTTATATGAATAAGTAGTACCTGTAACAATTATTTATGTTGTTAATCAATTTCTTATAATTTTAATACCAATATCAGTTTGACAGTATATATATATACCTATGCCTTCATTTTTAGTTAAATACAGATACCTAAGCTTTTATTTTTTGTTTAGGTGTAACCAAACCTTTTAACAATTTCCGTAAAACCTATATAAATACAAGAAATATTGTACAAACTTGATTTGTAGCCCATTTTTGTCTTTTTTGGTGGTTGCTTAGTATCACAGTCAGTACTGGAAGATGAATTTGAATTATCACCATTATATGAAGAATCAGAATCATCTTTGAATATACAAATATTATTAGATAATGTGATACAATATATATTTTTAAGTTATACACACCTGTTTGATTTCGTTTCATTGACCGTTGTTTTGAACGTTTCATTGATGATTTTAATTTTCTCATTAAACCTACAGAATATTGTTTTGGTTAATTTAATTCAAATACTATTCTTGTACTTCACTAAGCAAGATGTAATGATAAACAATAAGTTGATATCAAATAAGGTGATGTATACAAATTTAGTGCATGACATTATAATAATATGTTGATACAGAATACAAAGTTTATATCCCTTAGTTCAGGGATGGAAAATCCATGACACGCGGGCCCAATATATCTGGCAAAAAATGAAAATACTTATGCCGGGTTGTATAAACAATCACTAAACATTTAATGAACCAATAGTGAGCTAAAGGTCCCTTTTAATATTATTTAAATAATATAATAATAATAATAATAAGTCATGCGTTTGAAATATTTTGTGTAACCTTCAATGTTGCACCCCTGTTATACATATAATATATTTCATGATTTAATGGAAAGCAGAATAAAAAAAATCAGTTGACTTTTGGCATGTAATGTAAAAAAAAATTGCCATCCCCGGCATAGTCATTTATTATTGATAGTATACGTATAAAATGAGTTTTAATTTCAGAAGTATATACAGAGTTATTGATAAAAGTAACCAAAAAATAAAGACAGATTTATTAGAAATAATTATTTATTTGGTCCTATTCAATAATTCATAATATAATTAACTAGCTAATCGCTCACAGCATTGCCTATGACAAATTGAACTCCCGTGGATTTACCCCTTCTAAAACTCAAAGTATAATTTGCGAGGTACACATGCTCTGGTATAGGGTAACCTATGCACCTACATTATTTTATCATGAATGAGAAAGACATCCCATCCATTGTCATCTTATAAAATAACCATTATAATTATGTAAATTAGGTAGGCATATTAATAATTATGTAAATCTACATATTATTATTATTATAATTTGTATATGTATAATATATTAATATTATGTAAGTACCTAGGTACATTATATTATAAAAGAGGAAATTATATCTCTACAGTTTGATCATAAGACATATTGGATAACATTTAAAATAACATAATATTGAAATAGTATCTACTATCTACTAATACTTCATTAGCAGAGCTGGCCTTAGGTGTTTTGTCGCCCGGTGCGATTTAAAAATTGTCCACAATGTTTAAAGTTAAAATACCACCTATCCACTTAAAATTGACGCACTGCTTGCACATGCCTTAGGCCAGCTCTGTTGATTAGTGTCTGTTGTAAATAATAATTTTATCAAAGGTGTTAAGGTAACTCACGTTTTGTTTCCGATGATGGGTATAATTTATTAGCTTTAACCGAAAATTTCCAAGCATTATCCAAATCCTTTTTTTTTATGTATATTCTAGTCAACTCAATGCAGCGGGAAGCCTCATCTCGGTTGCTTTCCATTGTATAGTATAATTAAAAACTAAATTATATCATTGAATTCAAAATAATAAATAACCAATGATAAATTAAAATTCGAGGTTTTAATTGATCATTTAACACTTTTTGAGTTACAATAGTAATAAGTATTGTATTAATTATGAAGAAATTAAATATTGTATACAGAGGTTGTGTCAATTGTAACCAACCAGAAAAAACTATGGATAAACCTCAAAATGTTGACCGGTTTAAAATGAACACAAATAAAGAATAATGATCATAATATTAATTTAATGTTCTAATGACCTAAAATTTAATTTTTGATCCGCGAAATACGAATCATAATCATTTGGAAATAAGTAATAGCTAACTATATTAACTATGGTAAAAAATTAAGAACATTGGCGACTTATGGCTTATCGTCGTCGTTTTGTTTTTGATTATTATTATTACTATTATCATCACGGACACAATCACAGAACAATATGGACCGGAAACTACAAGGTCGGCGGAGTTTGGGGGACGGCCTTTCAAAAGGTTCCTCACACAGGGGACTGAATGTTTTCAGCGCCACCGGTGGTTTTATTCGGCTCACATTTTGTAGATCATGTCTGCGCTTGACTCCTTATTTTTTGGCGTTGTAAGCTCTCGGTCACCGATTCGACCCCCCCTCCGCGCGTTAATGTCTCTTGAATGCACGTTCGTGGCCCCTGATAAGCTGTTCGTTTCCTGTCCATTGTATCTTAAATAATAATATGTCTATGATGTTACCGTCAAGCAGTGAGTGCTGAACAAAATAATTTAAAAATTTTTAAGCATCAGTGTGACCAATATTCAATCAAGACTTGTAACTCCATTTTGTTGTTGCTTGTTATGTTAATGTTTGCTGTTTCATGTTTGATTCTTCGATACACCGATGATAACTGCGCGAAAAATATCATTTTTATGCTCTTAGCTCATTGCCCATTGGCCATTGCCCATTGGCAACGCTATGCACGACTGTTCAGCATTAAATTCGGTATAATTATTGTTCGTTTTAGTTTGTTGTAATTTGTAAGTTGTAAGTGGTTGCGGTTGCTGCTTGCCACTTGTTAGTACTTGGAAATTGTAATTGGTGGAGTCTTCTAAATTTAGTCGTTAATATCAATATTCAAGTTTTTTTCTTCCGATTTTCGTGCTCCGTGGTAAGTACAAGGTAGGTACCTATGCTAAATAGGATGTTCTCATTTGATCCACGGTCTTGTCCCCCTTACAAGACCGTGGATCTGATATGAGACGTTGTTTCTCAAGAAGAGAGATATTTATAGATATGTTTTGTTTTTTTGGTTATGCATTAATCTTTTGTTATGGTTTTGATTTTATATTTAGACGTAAATACAGTAGTTTCCAATCATGGAATCCGACAAGTCGACTTTTCAACCCATAGACTTAGTGGGCAAAGTTATAATTAAAGTACGTCTATGGTGTACCTATGCAATTTTAATCTACTCCATGTATTACAAAATTTATTTCCTCAGGTTCAATTAGGTGATGACATAAGAAAAGTGTTGATTCATAATGAATCTATAACGTATGATGAATTATTATTAATGATGCAACGAATATTTAATGGAAAATTAACAGCTAATGATGATCTCACCATCAAATACAAAGACGAAGGTGGAATTACCTTTTTTCATATTGCTTTAAAATTTAATGAAATTAATTAATTAATAATATAATGGTCTAATAAATTATGATTATTTAAATATTGGAGGGTAATTATAATATTTTGTTTTTATTTTTAGATGGCGATTTGGTTACTGTATTTGATAGTCAAGACTTATCATTTGCTTTACAAACAAGTAGGGTCTTAAAATTGCAAGTATTTATGAATAATTTAAGCTATCAAGAACGACTGAAGTCAAAACTAAATCCTGACGAACTAAAAAAACAATTGCGAGAAATAAGAGATGCTGTGACATGGTTATTAGATACAATTGAAGTTACTAATGAAGGAAACAATAATAATATGTCAAATCCTATACGTAATTATAAACAATAATAAATTAGTATTTGTTGATCAATGTATTTATTTACTAATTATTGTATTAGAACAAGAACCAGTGAATGTTGCATCAGCAGAAATACCAACAGATAATGGAGTTACTAAAGAATTTGATCCATTACGTAATTCTAAAGAAGAACGTTCAAAAACTCCACAAACTTCACATCAGGTTAAATGTAAGTATTATGATCAAATGCGTTGTTTTATTTTATGTAGGTAATAATCAAATAAAAAAATAAGGTATAAGCTTAAATTATATATTCCATTTATACTAAAATTAAAAGTATAATAATAAATAAATTTGGAATAGTTTTGTTTTTCTGTGGGTTATCCTTTTTTAAAAAAAATTTTGATAATTGTACAATATTAAAATTAAAAAGGTGGACAAATACATTTGGTGGAAATTTCATGTATCGTTATCATCTTTCATAATCTAAAATTATCAATGATATTAGTTCACAGAATTTTAATAGTTTGCATTTGTTTATTTTCTTGTCGGTATTATCCCTAATCATGAAGGAAAACTCCAAAACAGTACAAATATTGTTAGCTCTTATAAATCAGCTCTGCTTAGTGTTTTTTTTTCAGTAGCAGCTATTTATAATTACTTTAAAATTGATAATGTTAATTCACCATTACTATCCAGTTATAATGAGAAGGCAATTCCTAACATACAGTCTGTATCCTGTTCTGGTTTTTTAATTAGTTAAATTAAAATTTTCATAGTTGTGTATATATTTCAATTATATAAATAATGGGAGTTCAATCATTTACCGCTGAATACCAAATATCGTAAAAATTATAAGCTTAAACATTCATAAAAAATTAATGTTCAGTATATGTATACTTTTTTTTTTGTTATAGGTAGAAAATCTTATATAAACATATTTAATATTACCTATGAAAAAAAAATCATTTATGAATTTCTAACTGAAAAATAATTTACAAAATTTCAAAAATTTTTCGTGGATATGTATGTAGCTATTTATATAGTTCAAACAGAGTGAAACTTTCAAAGGTCTACGGTAATAAAATTTGAGTTACAACAAAAAATTAAAATCAATTTTTTTTTTTTTAAATTGGTTTTCGTAAATATTACCACTCAATTTTGTTTCTTGACACTTTTTATAAGTACTTGGAATTTTAAATTTTGACTCCAAAGTACCAACTTGATTCACCTTTCTAACAAAAAAGCATTTTTACTACCCAAAATGTTGCTGACCGACAGAAAAAAAACACTCATCAATGTAAAATCAATACATTCTTTCACTCCGCTCAGAATCTAATACCTAGTTAAAATATTATGTTTGTTGTATACAATGTACATAGTGTGATCTGTTTTTTTTTTTTTTTTTGAGTAAAGTTGTGATCGTCAGAAGACTGGTTTCTAATAAACAACTAATCATATGATATCAATAGAGCCCAGAACTTATGCATTTGCATCTTTTTTTTCAAATGCTTACATTTGAGGCTTGTTTTAATAGAAATATAACTCATGTCATATATAATGTATTAGTACAATTTTTATTTTGCACTTTTAGGGAATTTATTGCTTTACAGTAATTTTTTAGTATTTTTGGTGCATTTTTTTTACATATATTTGCATTTTTATTGATGAAAGTTACACTTAATTGTAACACATTAAATTTCCATTAGTTTGTCGATTATCGACATTAATTTTCTTCGTTTGTTGTCGCAATCTACAATTATTTAATAAACTTATTTCAAACTGCGAAAAAATATTTTTAAAGGCTTCTTCGAGAGTAACATTTTTAAAGAGGTAGCACCTACAATAATTAAGATTTATGATACATGATTTGTATAAAACTTAAATTTAGTAAAATGTAAATTTTAAAAAATGTCTTTATAAAGTATTATTTTTTGATGTTTATAAGTCATTTTTAACATATTTTTTTTGTGAGCCTTTTTTTAATGATTTTTAGTTCTGAGCCCTAGATATCAGATATCCCCTATTAATTTTTCTTCAATTAATTAGTCTAGTCTTCAATTACGCATACAAAGATGAACATACTAATTTTTATCTATTTGCTTTATGTGTTTTTAAAGTTATAACAACATTTTTGATTGTTTTATGTTTTTGATATGAATAAGTTAGGTTATTTAGGTATTTGTCATCGGTATAAACATAATTTTAGTAATTTACTTAACATATTTATTTGTCTTGTGTAATAGCTGAAGTGTCACAGGATAGTTTAGCTATATCTCAACCTCAAAGACAAACTCCACCAGTTCAGCAGCCTCAAATTCCTCAAACTATGTATAATGGACAATCTCAAGGCAATATGAATCAACACAATCCTTACTCTGGAGGACAAATCCCACCACCACAAGGTGTGTATAAATTATATTAAATTCCCGATGTTTAATTACCGAATACTTAAAAAAAATTACATATTTTACAGGCCCTCAGACTAAATGGGTGAATCCTTATCAGCAACCTGGAATGCGTGCATCCTATCCAACTGCTCAATACTCTTATCTATATTCTACACAAATACCAGCATCTGGTTATTCCCAGATAACAGCTCAAATGAAACCACCTACTGGAAATCAGCCCGTTCATTCGTTGTATTATCCGACTAATACAACCCCCAATCCACAATATTCTGCTTCTCAGTATCCAGGACAATAATGATGAAAGTTACTATACTAAAACCGCCAACTGAATGGACTGATTTACCCATTTAACATATTAATATAATATAAATATAGTGTTTTATAAGTACATTCAAAACTCGTTTTAAACTTAAAAATAATTATTCAAAGGACTTGAAATAATTGAATGGCTAATTAAAAAGGACAAATGTTTAATTAATATTATGTAGTATTTTCAATTTTAGATTTTTTTTTGGAATTAAAAATTATTTGAATTTAAAATTGACATAAATATATAAGTTAATATTAAGGAATTTCTCTATTTATATACATAAATAAAAAATTTTGCACAAACTATTTGCAGATTTTTTCAAATACTGTATTTAAAGAATGATAAACAATTTTCATATTTTTAGTTATTGCGTTCCATAATCCATCAGGTCGTTTGTAAATTTTTATTTTATGAAATTTGATTGATAATTTTTCTTGCTAATACACTATTAAAAAAAAATATTAAATATATTATTCACATCTATTATTAACTAAGGTGTTAATAAAATAAAATAATGTTGATATATATTTTTTTTGAAAGGTGAAATTTCTACCCATCGTAATTATTAATTATGTTATTAATTTTATTTTTGGCTATATTTATAATTTATTTTAAAAATTCTGTATACATTTAAATATATTGAAAAAGAAATATACATTATCATGTATTTTATTTGTTTATATTGTAATGTATTTGTATACCACTCTTGTACTGTAATTTTTCTACTTTGAAAAATTAAGTAGATTAAATAAATATAGTTAAATATCATTTCCTAGAAATACATTTTTATTTTTTATTTTTAAATGATACATTTTATTAGATTCCGAGGAAAGCCAGGAATGTTGTATTATTTACAATGTATATATATTTTCGGGTATAATGTTTTGAAGCAGAAAATTTTCTTCAATTTTACATTGTGTATGATATTTTAAATGGTGAATTTGATGGAGTTTGTACTCTGGGAGTCAAAAGATGGAGTTTCCAAATACTTTACATATTAAGAGGACACTACATCCGTGTGTGTTGTCTCCGTCTTACATATTTAAAACAGTTTTGCCCGGGTAAGAACCACTTGGATGGTAGTTCAAGTTAAGCTAAATTTTCAGATTATATTGAGGGAAACATTTACTATGCAACCTTGTTTTAATTTTTTCAATATCAACGAGGAAAAAAGTTATTCAAGTTGAAAAGCTCAAAAAATAATGAATTTTCAAACATTAAGAATTTTTTAGTATATGTGATATAGAAAATATTTAAACAACATTGCATAATAAAAAATAATGTTCTCTTCTTTATAGTGTAAACATTTGGTTGTTTAGCTTAGACTACAGCCTATGTGGTTCTTACCCTAAACAGGTTTTAATATGAGACGAAGACAACACTAAGGGTGTAGCGCCTCTTAATTGGGAAAAACTAGGTAAAAACAATGCAAATATTTATACATAACACGGGTTTTTGAAAAAAATCAATTTTATTTTTTTAATGTTTATAAATGACCATTGTAGATCATTGACGTAATTTGGGGGGGGGAAGTAGGGTGTGCATTTGCCCTTGTTGATTAGTGGTTACTATCCAACCATAAATAAAACCGGAAACCTCCACAGATAATTTTTAAAAATAGAACAATTTTAGCTGAGAATATGGTTTTATTGACTACCTACAGGTTACAAGTTACAACTGTATTATGAATAATTTTATATTTTTGTAAAATAAATAATTACGAGAGTAAAGATTTTTATTTTTTGAGTCCCCTTCCCCTCAAAACCTCATAGGTATATATATTTTTTTATGGTCTTGATCAATACGGTGTATAGGAAATGCTAATATGAACATTCAATGTCTCAGTGAATTTTTCATGTATCTACAGTTATTCGTTTTTGAATTACAACAAAATAAGAAAATCGCTACATGAGAAATCTAGTTAATATCCAATGTTGTAAAAATTTGAATTTCAAACGCTCATACAAATTTAATTTGACTTTCTTATAGACATTTTTGTTTTGATAAAGGTAGATAATCTTTTAAGAAATCTTGTATTACATTTTCAAATCTTAGATATAAAAAAAAAAATTTTTACAAATTCTTAACTCAAAATAATTTGCTAATTTTCGTGATTTTTCCACATTTTGTCAATTTTTGAACTTTAAATGCTGATAAAAAAAAAATTGTGACTAAGGATTTTTAATATTTTTCATCTGCCTTTGAAACAATATACTAGGAGCCTTTTATTGAATTTTCAAGCTTTTTTAACCAACAAATTAAATTTTATTGATATTTTTAGAAAAAAAATCAAACACAAATGGAAAATGAAAATGTGCCTAAACAGTTTAAAATAAATCAAAATATTTTGAAAATGGTATCGTGTATAGAAAATGCAAATATAAACAACCAGTGAAAATTTCATGTATATACGTTCATTTGTTTTAGAGTTACACCAAAAACCAAAATCGATTTTTTAGAAAACCGATTTTGCGTAAAAATTCCCGTTTTTCCTTAAATTTATGTTGTTTTTCCCGGAGCTTGTGAAAACTACTGGGAAATATTTTGACCCCCCAAAGTACCAACTATATTCACTTTCCTTTCAGAAAAGCTACTGTTGAAGAAAATCCAAGCACTTTTACTGTTCTAAAACGTGATGACAGACACAAAAAAAAATAAAAAATAAAAAACATCATTGTAAAATCAATACATTCAACGTTTCACTCAGAATCTAAAAAAGTGGATGTCGCTCTGCTGTATTGCAAGTTACAAGTGGGTCACTGTAATGGATGCGGTGTTAAATTTGAATTCAATGATAAAATATCATTGTATACGAAAAATGATATACTAAGCGAAGACGATCAGCCTATAATATTACTAAGTACTAAGAAGATGTATTTTTATATTATTGTGATTGAAGTAATTAATTTTAGTACCTATATTAAGAATTACTATCTACAACACTACAACAGTACAACAGTAGGTTAAATTCATTCTTTCCAAAAAAATTACATTTGAAAATGTCATTGGGATTGGGTATATAAAATATAATAATAGGTAATATAATA
The DNA here is from genome assembly GCA_016617965.1 of Macrosiphum rosae. Taxonomy (NCBI): domain Eukaryota; kingdom Metazoa; phylum Arthropoda; class Insecta; order Hemiptera; family Aphididae; genus Macrosiphum; species Macrosiphum rosae. The sequence continues at coordinate 46,065 of WHPZ01588171.1, forward strand.
TATTCTAAAAGTTTCATGTATAAACAAATAATATTTTTAAATTACAAAAAAAAAATAAAATTATTATTTTTGGTTTTTATATGTAATTTAATTTAATTACAATAACTGAACATTTTCGTGATTTTGATAATAAGTTTGTCAAAATATGAACTGTATTTTTAATATTTTTCAACTGATTTTGTAAAAATATATCAGGAACCTTGTATACAATTTTTAGAACTTTTTGACCCAACTAATAAAACCTCATTGAAATCTATAGAAAAAAATAGGAAACGGAAAATGTCCGTAAACAGCTTAAAATAAGTAAAAATAATTTACAAAATTTGGAAAATAATCGTAGTTATAAATAGCTCAAAAAAAGTCAAAATAGCTTGAATATTTTACCAAGTATGGAAAATTATTTGGTGAACATTTCACGAGTCTACGGTTATTCCTTTTGGAAGTACAAAAAAATATAAAAATTGATCAAATAAAATAATTTCATATTGCAAAAATTAAAAGTTCAAAAGCACTTAAATTAATGTTTCGTTTGAGTAACCTTTTTTTTCGTTATAAGTAGAAAAAATTACCTATGTGAAATTTTCTATAACCTTTTTTAATCTTAGCTATGAAATGAAAAACTTTTAGGAATTTCTATCTGAAATTTTTTTAAAAAACAAGAATATACACAATCTGTAATAATTTATACAATGGGCAATATGGGGGGGGGGGTACAAACTACAAGTATACAAGACGGGATGGCATGGTAGAGAAAAATCTTATGGCTTTGAATCGCTTAAACTTATTTTTCTTTTGTGTAAGGTAGGAACATCTGTGGCCTTGTGGGGAGTCTTCTATCAAAATTTTAGATTCTGAGTGAAACGATGAAAGTAATGATTTTACAATGATGTGTGTTTTTTAGATTCTGAGTGAAACGATAAATGTATTGATTTAACAATGATGTGTGGTTTTTTTTTTTATTTGTGTCTGTCATCACGTTTTAGGACAGTAAAAGTGCTTGGATTTTCTTCAACAGTAGCTTTTCTGATAGGAAAGTGAATCTAGTTGGTACTNTGGGGGGTCAAAAGTAAATATTTCCCAGTAGTTTTCACAAGCTCCGGGCAAAACAACATAAAAATTAAGGAAAAACGGAAATTTTTACGCAAAATCGGTTTTCTAAAAAATCGATTTTGGTTTTTGGTGTAACTCTAAAAAAAATGAACGTATACACATGAAATTTTCACTG
>WHPZ01588172.1:0-10862 GCA_016617965.1 Macrosiphum rosae
AAGCTTTTTTAACCAACAAATAAAATTTATTGATATTTTTAGAAAAAAAAAATGGAAAATGAAAATGTGCCTAAACAGTTCAAAATAAATCAAAACATTTTAAAAACTTTATCGTGTATAGAAAATGCAAATATTAACAACCAGTGAAAATTGCATGTACCTACGGTCCTTTGTTTAAGAGTTGCACCAAAAACCAAAATCGATTTTTTCGAAAACAGATTTTAGTGTAAAAATTCCCGTTTTTCCTTAATTTTTATTTTGTTTTTCACGCCGCTTTTGAAAACTACTGGGAAATTTTCACTTTTTACCCCCCAAAGTACCAACTAGAATCACTTTCCTATCAGAAAAGCTACTGTTGAAGAAAATCCAAGCACTTTTACAGTCCTAAAACGTGATGACAGACACAAAAAAAAATAATAACACATCATTGTAAGATCAATACATTCATCGTTCCACTCAGAATCTAAAACAGATAATTAACAGTTAAACGAGATAGTCAACTTAACTGAGTTAAAAATTACATTATCTTATCCATCCTTGACTTTTTGACTCCTGTGTTATGGCCCTCAAAGTTTAGACATTTCTTAGATAATTTTAATTGTTGGTAAAAATACTGAATATTAACATATTATCTGTTCTAGAAAACCGATGAAGTCGGTATGCTATATGAAATAGGTTTTGACTGTATGTCGTCATTCAGTAGGTCTATGTAATGGGTGTATTAAATTGATATAACCTAAATGAATGAATCACCAGATACGAAAAACTTTTTGAGAGGAATCCGCCCAAACTAATTATGGAATTTTGTATTAAATTCTCAAACCTTCGATGGAAAAAATATATAATTTATATTTAATTTTTAACCATATAATAATTTGTAATTTTTTGTGATTTATACTCCTAATGAATTTTAATTTCTTCAAAAGTTGAACTTTAAATGACTAAAGGATATACGAATACAATATATTCTGATATTTCTTATTCCTTTGACTTACAAAAAAAATCGTATCAATACTTTTCGAAAAAAAACTAATAAAAGATACTTAGCTGATTATATATTATATAAACAGTATCTAAAGAACAAAAATATTATGAAAATTATACTTTGTATAATGCATATATTATTATATATTTATATTATATGTCACGAAAACCTTAATATAAATATTTAATGAATATTATAAGAATATACGTTTAACAAAAACTTATGTTGCTTAAATATTTCCGTTTTTCCATAATTTTATTTTAACCTACCATAGTACCAACTATACTCGATTTGCTACTAAAATATAATCTCAAAGTTGAACATTGAATCAATTTTAGTGATACTAAAGGCCACGGAAAAATTACTTATTGTGTAACCAATAGATTCATGGATTTCTATTTTTCTTATTTCTCTTTAGATTCAATGGTCAAAACCTTAAATCAGATTTATTTCATTAAATTATTTGTTTAAATTAATTGTGTTAAATGTGTTAAATTTAGGGTAGCTCTATATACTATGGGTATTATACCTATACAGAGAAATTAGGACTAATCAACTCAGTTAAAAAAGTTACCTGCCAACGTTAAAAAAAAACTATATATAAAAACTTAAAACACAGTTATTTTTGATATTTTTTTGATTACAATTTAATTTATACTCTTGATTACTAAAAAAAAGTATAGGCACGTCGTACAGCATCATATTATGTAAGCCCTGAACACATCATATTCAAATGAATGTTGAGATTCAATCAAATTTTTTTATCTGATGAAAAAATAATATAATTTATTGAATATTGAATATTTTATTCAATAGAGTTAGGTACTTACTTATTTGATACAGTTATACCAAAAACAATAATAGGATACTGTCTCAATATAGTTTATATATGTGCACTTTTACAGATGTTGATTCGGCAATCAATGCATATTTTCACCCGAAACGTATGTATAAATAAAGTGTATTAATGTGTAAAGCGTTTTATATTTTTTATTTGTTTTTTTTTAAAATTTATGCTGATACCATTTGTGACGTCCAACGCAAAAGAAAAAAAGACACACATGAATTATAATATTATAATATTGGTATCACAGGTACATTGCGAGCGCGGTGTGCGATAAGAGTATAAGACCACTTATCCCGCGTGTCTCAGTCTCCGCCGATCTAACACCGCATCATCTGTACTGCAGTCACACACACGCTCCCCTCCTTGTACCCGTGGTTTAGGTATAACCACAGAACAATAGTATAACTGCAAAGGTCTACTCACACCGACGACCACCATACCTAACTACCATATCACCCGAAGTATCGCCCACTCTAATAAATCCATAAGCTCAGGTGACCCCCTCTGTCGCGTACGCCTGTTCGTGCCAACCACCATAGCTTGGTATCGGCCGACAGGGCCACGACCGACAGTCCGTTTTTTCCCGTCCCAGCAACATGACCGACGACTAGACACCGTTATTGCTGGTGCGCCGACGGGCGGCACATGAAAACATTATGCGTACTACGGTAATGTTTTGTTGTTAACGCAACCATTTTATAATATAATATTATTTCACCGTGGCCGGTATTTCTCTTTTGTATATGTTAATATAGGGAGTGGTGTATTATATTCGGAAATTGTTTATTATTATCATTGTTATTGTTATTATTTATTATAAAAAAAAAATGATGTAAAAATTATTACTCTATTTATTCTGACCGAGTTGTATGCCATTCGGCGGCTTTCTCGGCATCAACTTCATTAATTATTAGAATAAATCAAATATATAATTTTTCCTCCAATTGAGTTTTTTTTATTGTTTCACCGCTAGTCACCCACCGTATATTACTGATCCGAATGTATCCGGTTCTTATTTTGGACTTATATCGTTATATATATATATATATTATTGTTAAAAAAATCCACGGTACTCCGACTTTTGGGTCTCGGTCCGTGGTTGGCGACCGTGCGAAAATGCTCCGGGCGGCCACATGACTCTCGGTAACATGAGCAATATGTCCGAGCAGTCACACGTTTTTCTGACTCTGTAAAAAGTTTTGTTTGGATTTATCAAAATCTGGAAGTTTTAACAAATGTTTTTTAGATTATAAATTATAATAGAACAAAATTTCAATATTTTCATAGCAATAATAATTATAATTAAATAGGATTGTGTTGAATATATGCTTGCCTGGTTTGTGGGTTAAAAATTTTTCTATATATACGTAAAGTCAGTGCTCGAATTGGGGGGGGGGGTTGCGCAGTGGGACGGAACTCTCCTACTATTTTTATTTTTTTTTTTTGCGTACCCCAACTATTTCTATTTACTTAAACGGGGGGACGGTAAAAACTCGGACGGTAAATAATTTTTATTAAAATGTGAATTTCAATTGATGTCAATCATATAACGAGTTTTACTATTTCATATCGAAATTTTTTTTTAACATGAGTTTAATAATTAATTATAATATCACCCTGTGTTTTTCCTATATAATAATAGATCATAGATCATATATACAAATATATTATCTAAGGCACAGATACTGGTGTGTGATAGTAATATATTAAATCGTGTTCCGAATGAAATGTTCCCGGTTTCAGTTATGGACCATGGTATCATTCATCGGTGTTTTTGATTTTTTTTATACTTATCAAAATATGTAGTCTCTTTTGAATCAAAAACAATAATTATTAATTTTGTTATCTATATTATAGTATATTGAATAAACAGGTACCTACCTAGATTATTATTAATTTTTTTTTCTACTGTAACAATGTAAGATGTAGATATTGTTATCAAAGTATTTTATACCTATTTGGAATTGGAAATGTGTTGTTGTAAAGTGGTATTCAAAATGTATGTAAGGTAGGATCGTGGTGGGGGGGGGGGGCAAAGCCGCCCACTGGTCTGTTTTGAGTAATTTCGTTCATGAAACGCAGTTTTTAAATCGTTGGATTCAGCTCCTCTATACTCAATTTTTCCCAATTCGAGCACTGCACGGTATACAAATGGAGTTATGTAAGCGTTTGTGGAAGGGCATTCTAATAAACACACTCAATAAATCTAATACTAATTTATTTTTCAGCCGAAGATGTTTTCGTAAAAACGAGGGAAGACTTCTGTGCGGAGAAGTCTACATCACAAACATGGAGAATTTTTTTTTCTACCATGTTTTCGGTTTAAATATATTTTTGCTTAATCATTTTAAGATAAATATAAATTAAATTGTATAATTGAATATTTTATCAGTATATCACATTATATTATTATTACTAATATATTAAATAATGTTATATATATATTTTATAGCTTTGCTAGCCGTTTATACTCTTGACACCAAAATTACTTCTTTCCCTGCTCCTAGTCTACACCAATTTATTCTAATAGTTCCTTCACACTGTCCTTCCACCTTTTCTGTCAACTTCCTCTTGGTATCTTTCCCCTCACCATATACGTATGTCATTGCTCGTTTGAACATACTTTCATGGCCTGCCCATTCTTTCCTTGTCCGTTTGAAGAATTTAACACATTTTCTCTTTTGTAAAGCAGGTATAATGAGTTGTTGTCTCTTTTAATATAAACTCAAATAAATAGGCTGATTTGTCCCAGCTCTGTATCCATTTTTTTTAAGCAATATTTGAATTCAAATTTAACACATACTTACATGATTCATTACAGACTACAATGACTTGACCAAAGACTAGGTAAACTCAATAGTTGACACCTTACTGTACAGTGTACAATTAAACGGTTACCTACTTACTCGATTTTTTTTTAAATGATTTTCCGAATTTGTCAATATACAATATTAAAGTGACTTATTAATGACGAGGTACATTGGACTCCTACAAGTGTACAAAAGAGCAGTTAACTATTTTCCCCTTACTTCTTATATTTTATAAATAATTTGTTCATATTATTATATTCATTATTTGTACTAGCTTCCCCTGAAAAAAGCTCTGCATATTGCTGATACTACTGACACTACAATGTCAAGAAAAACGTATTATCAATCATCAATCATCATATTTTCAAAATTTAATAATAATATTTTATTTTAATCCGAGCTCAATTAATAACACATTAATTAATACAAAATGCATTTAATGTATAATTTCATAGTATGTGGCGTATCTAATACAAATTTTACCTATACTACGCCACATATAGAATTGCGTTTATCGTTTTGTACTCGGTAGTCGTGATATGATTTTTAGTCATAATATTTTTATACCCAGTTCGACGCTGGACGTTACGGAAACGTTTATCGATGTTCGTTTATCAAATGCTCTATTACATATTTCAATCAATGCTATACGGACCGCACGACTGCACGCCGGACAAGATGAAGTTGAAACCTGGCTGAAATCTGCGTTCGCTACTCAACTTGTCATGTTTAATTGAATATATTTAACTTTTAGATATAGGTAACACACATAATACTACCAGGTCACCTTTGAATTATATAAATGCAACTAATGGAAGACGACATTACACGGCGGTCGGCTAGTTGTGAGCGCACTGCACATCTTAACACAAACCACGTGGATAATGTGGTATAAATAATTCGGTGATCGCTAATTACAATCTTCGATCTGTATTGCATATTATAGTTAGTAACCTACCCAACCTACCCAACCTACCTATCTGCTAGTGGTGAACGTAAGATAGGTACTACGCTAAGTTGAGGCTAGGTATACCTACTCGCGATATTTTCTGTCGTCAGTCAGACGGTCTGATGAAAACTGTACAGTCACCACCAGTCTTTACTCTTTTCCTCTTTTGCTTTTTGATTTTTAAGCGAGTTATGCGTATGTAAAATATTATAAAATAAAATTGCTCATGAGCTAGGGCTCGGGACTGGATGCACTTAAAAATTACTAAATATGCATGTACTTAAGAGCTAAACAAAGTACAAATATGCCTTAAAAATATGAACTTATTTTTTTTTTTTTAATGCAAAATCTTCATAAATACAAATATTTTACTAAATTATGCATGACAACAATACAAATATTTTACTAAACTAAACATAATTGTCAGGTATAAAAATTTAAGATAAAATATAATAAAAAATAGCTTTAAAAATGCTATTCTAGAAATAAAACTAATTTTCTTTTAAAATGTTCCCATTCATTTGTATATTATCTGTAAAGCATAAATAAAAATTAGAAAAACATGAGATTTGGGAATAATTATACAATAATACCAAATAAAAACTCTCAAATTAAATATAGGTATATCAGCAATTAAGAAAATATGGGCTTAAAATTACTTTAAACTTTTAATATATTTTTCGTAATGTCGTGAAAATATAATTTCAAGCTTACTTAGCATTTTAGTAATACCTATATTGAATAGCCCAACAAAAACATGCAATATTCATGCAAATGCAACAACTTCCGATCCCTAATCAAAACTATGGCTTAAAAATGAATGTATACCGCACGGTCTTAGAACTTGGAAAGGATTCTCTTAAGACCCTGATTATATGGCATTATGTATCGCATAGAACAAAATATGTTCAAAACACAGATAATTGTATGATCTTTAAGTTTGAAAATAGATCAATTCAATTCTTGGATCAAAACTTTGCTATGCTGTACACTAATTATTATACTTTAGTAATTATTGTAAAGCGGGAACAAGAAATGCGGGTGTGACTAATAATAACTGTTATGGTAAATAATTTTACAATGTATCATTTAATTATATTCGGAAGTGAAATATTTCTCGAAAAATCAAAGTAGTATTAACAATAATTATGGTCGAATATTGATTTAAAATTATTTACAAGCAATAAGATTTATGAGAATTTAACATTTTGGTGCACCACGCTCTACTAGAACTGATCATCAAAATGTTAAATGCTTATAGTTTATAAACCATTGATTCGTTATCAGAGGCGGTTTGACATTTTTCAGTTGGTGGTTCAAAATCGTTATAGATATAGGTACAGGTGATAATACGCCTAGCTAAAATGGTACCCTTGTGCGCACATAACACATGTATTTAAGAAAATACATTTTGTTAAAAATGTATAAGTGGAAATGGGTTTAAAAATAAACATACCTACCTATATAATATCGGTGTTTCCGAATTGTGGACAAAGTGACAAAAACCATGTGAGTTGCGAACGAAATCTAAAAAGGTAACATACGAATTGCGGACACAAATATAAGATACTAATTGCGGATAATGTTACAATATTCACGTGGTTAAAGCAGTAGAATATCATATATACAGGCTGTTTTAAAAAACTATGACGATAAATAATGACGATAATCTATTATATTTTATAAACAATTTTTTCCACAAAATTAGATAAATCAATAATTCAACAAAATTTTAAAAATAACGATTGCTCTTTTGCAAGACACAAATATTTTTAACCGGGGGGCGAGGTGGCCGAGCGGTCCAACGTGTCGGCTGCGGCGCAGCCGATACGGGTTCGATCCTTGGTCAACGGGCGGCATTTTTCTTCGGACAAGTCACGGTGTCCCGAGAATAAGTGCCGCCATCCCCCCCCCCCACTCGGGCATGGCAGATATGAGATACCTACGGGTGCCCAATCAAAAATTCTGCCAAACACAAACACTCACGAGTAAAAACTTACCATTCCAAAAACCCTACAAACAGCTAATGGCCATAGAAGCCGGGCTGAAGGATCAATAAAAAAAAAAATTAAAAAAAATATTTTTAACCCCACCTACCAAATTTTTTTTTTGGCTATTGTCATAAGTCCTGAAAAAGTGGTGACGGGAAATATTTGTGTCCACAACTAACGTAGTTTTTATTAAAAAAAGCTCTGTATACGCAATTGGTATTATGACAACGAAACTCATGTCCGCAATTGTATATTATAATTCTTAACCTGAATAATTCGTCCGCAACTAGTAAATGTCCTATAATATCATTGAGTACCTACCTAGTATCTGTATACCATACAAAATAATAAAATACACCCAATGCTAATATACACGTGACACGTGTATATGTCATGACTCACGACTTATATTTATATATAGGTGTAATATATAAGTGTTTTATTAAAAATGTAACTGATTTAATTAGCTATATAAAAAATGTCTGGTTGTAAATTTGTAACTATGCAAGACTGTTCTTTAATAAAAAAAAAAAAATGTTTCATATTTTACTTATTAATATTTAATTAATTAAATGAGAAAACAAAACGTTCAACAGTAAAATAATAATATGATATTTTGAACGACGGCGACGTCCCTACAATTATATTATTATTATCTCCATGTAGGTAATTACTTATTATACAATAATTCTATATTATAATTTATATTAAATTATATTATTATACTTACATTTTATGAAGAAACCACATCTAGTACTTCATATTACTTCAATAATATTTTATTACCTTACCGACTTATTATTAAATTTTTTTTAATAAAAGCACGATAAAATGTATTTTTTTATACGATTTAGGTAGGTACCTAACGGCTAACATACTATATAGGTACATAGGAACATTTTATATATTTTATCTACATATTACATAATATATAAATGACAACTGTATTTGTTTATTCCGTATATTTTTATGGTTTCAAATTTCAATACAGTAAACAATTATTTTATTGATTTTAGCAGTTCTTTTAGTATTTTTATATTACGAGGTCGAAAACTTGAGAAGAAAAAAATATAACATTATATAACTGTTAACAGTAGGTTTATTGAAAAATGTATAGCATAGGGATTGGGGATTCTTCAAGATCACCCTTATACGAATCCTAAGTAAATTTAAATGACATTTTTTACCAAAAGATTAACTGTAATAGGACTTTTGATCAGAACAAAGCATAATATAACATTATTTCCTATACGAATACGGCTATAATAGGTACATTAAATTCGAATAAATGGGTAATATTATTTAGCATTGTTCCATTTTATATATACCTTAATAACAATTGGGCATGGGCTAAAGTGACTATAAGATTTGAATAACTATAAACAAATAAGACCATTATGCGTGTATTTATTCTCCTGCCATCACCATACTATATCCAAATTCTGAGTCCCTCAAAGGGGTGCCGTCACTAGAGGTTAAATTGTTTTCAAAGTGAAGTTATAACAAAAAAAAATTTTTTATTTTAAGAGGATGCTACCCATGCTTTTGTTGTCTCCGTCTTAAACACGTACGACATAGCAACTTGTGAACGAAAATAATTTCAATAGTGTGCTATTAGTTCTGATATAGAGTGATTTTACCCATTATCAATTTTTTAGATAATAATATTATCTGTGCTTTTATTCGCTATTTTAATTTTTAAGCGAGATATGAGCATTTTTAATTTTTGATATATCACATACCCATATCTTGCTTGAAAATGAAAATTTTGAAAAATCGGTAAGGCTTAGTAATAATAGGAGACTTAGTAATAGGGTCCCGTTTTACCATACGGAACCCTAAAAAGGCTAAAATCGAAAATTATAGGTAATTTGTTTTATTTAATTATAAAGGTTACAATTTTTATTATGAATAAATGGAGTGATAATGGTAAAATAAAAGTGTTCTTTAAACTAGTAGACGCATATGTTTAATAATGGGAAAATATACATTTTAGGGTATCACTTTTACGGAGAGAAAAATTAAATTTTTAATTTAGAGGTGGTATAAAAGTTTTTTTTTACAATGAGTAAAGAGAAACTGAGAAAAAAGAGGTGCCAAAATCGTAAATACGACTCTGCCATAGCCATATAATATGTTGTGAGTTATGAGTTATGACTTATGGTATAGTCACGCACTCGCTCCGTGTTTCAGTGTTTGTCCAAGCCAATGTTATTTTAATCGCCAAGGTTTTTAACGTTAAATTTTTGTTCAAGTTCAAGAGTTTAAAAAGAAAAATGGTCATTTAATACTTACATAGGTAAGTTGTAGGTACAGTTAGTAATGAGCAAAAAAAAAAATGTATCATTTATATTTTATACATTCAATTTTTGTAATTCTTACTAACTATACCTAATACCTATACTTATATTAGTTAACGTCAAATCAATGCATCAAATTTTAAGCGAGTTAATGATTAAAATTAAATTTTCAAAGATGAAATTTTTAAAAATTACCATCTTTGAAGCGCTCTGTCCCAAAAAAGGCACCTGCAACACAGCAATAAAATCTATAGAAAAATAAATTGCTAACCAACTAAAATATAATGATATTATTGACACATTTGCTAATTTAAGACATAAAAAGGTTAATTTATAATGTATTAGATCTCAGCGGAACGAAAAATGTATTAATTTTACAATGGTAACGTGTGTTTTTTTTTCTGTTTTTTTCAGCCACATTTGGGTGGTAAAAATGATTCGATTTTCGAGATCAGCATATTTTCTAATAGAACAGTGAAACTAGTTTGTATTTTTGGGAAGTCAAAATTGTCATTTTTATACAAAACTAATTATTGAAAAAATTTTATTTTTTTGGTTTAACTCAAACATTAATAACTGTAGAACGTTAAAATTTTCAACAAATATTTATACTAGCATTTTCAATAAGTAGTAACATTTTCGAAAATTTTCAAACTATTTTAGAAATTCATAAAAGTTTTTCTTTCATTGCTAACGTTGATAGAAGATTTCCTACAAATGTTTTTAGATTGAACAAAAAAAATATGTTGTCCTGAAAGTAACATTACATTTTTATGAGCGTTTGAACTTATCATTTTTATGATATTTGATATTCAGCGGTAAATTATCGAATTCCCATTAATCAATTTTTGATATTTTGTTGTATTTCCAAAACAAATAGCTAGAGACTCTTGAGTTGTTCGCCAAATATTTATATTAGCATTTTCCATACATGGTAAAATTACTATTTTGACTCTTTTGGAGCTATTTATAACCATGAA
>WHPZ01588174.1:10575-22838 GCA_016617965.1 Macrosiphum rosae
ACTTCCCAAATATAGACAAAAGTGAACCAAGTCAATTGCAAAAATTTTATCAATTTTATCAGAAAAAATTGCTTAGTGCCAACTCAATGTGCATGTTCAGTAACAATTATTACGATTGTCTTCATTGTTGAAACACTTCAAGTAACAATAAGGAACTCCAATTATACCTACCCTCCGACGAATCACCATTAAGGAGGTCGGGTGCGGTAATATCTGTAGGTAGGTATTCATCAATCTATCACAAACGCAACATATTAGTACACGAATTTATTTTTAATAGGTTCAAAGCTTCCATCAAAGGTATTGTCTATAAATACTATTAGAACTTATCTAAAAATGTAATATAGGAAAGGATTCAGGAAACAGAGTCTGCATAAGAAAACTTTTACCAGATTTTCGATACTATAGTATTGAGAATTAATTACAATTTCTTAGAAAATGTACAATTGATCAGACTCAATTTTGGGAAAAAACTTAGGACAGTAAAAAAAAAAGAACAAGTAGATTAAGAGTAGTCCTGATAGTTAATTATAGATTGATTTGTACAACGATAGAACACGACTAAATTCCAAATTCCTATGATGCATTTTTTCATCTTCCAATCAACTCACACCAAGATTTATGATCTCGCTGTGACCATCTTTTTTAGACGTAAAACTTTTTCAATAGCTATAAACAACAAATATTATGTTAGTAGTTTATTATACTAAGATTTCAATTAACTAAAATAAATTAAACAAAGTGATTAACAGAGTAAACAGTAAATGAAAATATTTTAGTATTTATACCCACTTTAGAAACAATTTATTTATATCATATTTTCTGTACGTAAAGCGTAATATTATAGTAGATCTTTAATTAATGAAAGGTATCTTAAATAGTTGTTTTTATTTGATATTTTATGTATTTTTGAATTTATAAGACTTTGAACCCGTAAGCAACATTTTCTATTGCAATTTGAATAAGATAAGGTTTTTTATAACTACATGATACGAATTCTTAACTGATTTTATTCCCTAGTAGTTATTTAATATTTATTTTACACAATTTTAAAATTAAATGTGGTATTAATAATCAAATGCCAAAAATAAAATTTGAACGATATTAATCTAATTTACAAATATAACATTTGAAATATAATATATATTAGATAAGATTTTATATTCTTAAACACTTAATAATAATTATTGTGAAATACCGTGTACGCGTTATTAAATCAGTGTAAATTGAGTGATTATCACATGCACATAAACTGATGCAATTACACAAAAGAATAAACTCAGTAGGTATACGTTTTTATTTGAAGATAATATTTTCTTATAAATATTCTTAAGACATTGAAATTCTGAAAGCCATGATAAATTATTTATTTAACAGTGTTTATTTTAAAACAATATGATCAATAAATTGGTTTATTTATTGTTTTTAGGTACCTACTATTAAAAGAAAATCATCAACTATAAGTAAAGGGTAAATATAAATATTATTATTTCTATATTATAATTTTCTGGTAATGAATTCTTATTTATATAAATACCTAACTATTATATTTCTTTGTTTCAAATTATTAAATGAGAATTGAATTATTTTGAGATTTTAATTACCTACTTACCCATATAAATTATGAATACTTTATTTTAGACTATACTTAATTAGACCAAAATTAAAAATATTTCTATTTGATTTGTTACAGGAATAATTTTAAATATAAAACCAATACTTCTTATTGTTCTGAAAAATCTAACAAATCTTTTGTTAATGTAATTTTGTTAAAATACATTTTATAAACTCCCTATATTTTAAAAATATAAGTAATAATGATTATTCAATTTATTAATCATATAAATATTTTGGAAATAATTGAAAATGAATGGAATTTTGAAATATGGGTGTTCTGTTAAGAAATGTTTATTATTTTAGAATTATTAACAGCATTTGTAATAATATTATACATCATCATAAAAAAAAAATCTATTATCAAATATCTAAATTTGATTTGACTATAAGAAATCTGTGATGGCATTTTGATGAATGTATTGATTTTACAATGATGTGTGTTTTTTTTTTTAATTTTTTAATTTTTTTTAAACTTTTTTTTGTGTCTGTCATCACGGTATGGGGCAGTAAAACTGCTTCGATTTTCTTCAACAGTATCTTGTTCGATAGGAATGTGAATCTAGTTGGTGTATTCGGGAAATCAAATTTTAAAATTCCCAAAATTTTTAAATAAGCGCAGGGAAAAACAACATAAAAATTAAGAAAAAATTAAAAAAGAACGATAATTTTTACACAAAATCGGTTTTCTACAACATAGATTTTGGTTTTTGGTGTAACTCTAAAAAAAATGAACGAATATACATGAAATTTTCACTGGTTGTTTATATTTGCCCTTTCTATACACGATATAATTTTCAAAATATTTAAATTTGTTTTGAACTATTTAGGAACATTTTCAGTTTCCAATTTTATTAGCCTTTTTTTCGATGAATGTAAATAAAACTTTATTTGTTGTTAAAAAAAGCTTGAAAATTTAATACAAGACTCCTACTATAATGTTACACATGTTTTTTTTTTATTTTACACAATGATATATATAATCTGTACATTAATTATGCACAGTTAGCATATTTGATAAGGGTTACAAAATGTATGAATACGTGATAAGAAGCCACCCTGGCACATGACTTTATAAATACAAGGTTAATTATATTATATGTATATACCTACCAATAGTAACGTATTTAAGATTTTTTCAAGGGGGGGAGGGAAATAAAATGTTTAATATACATTCAGTATACCTGCACATATTACATTCGTATTATTATATACATGTTGTATTGTGTACAAAATTTGGTCTCAGGGGGGAATATGACCCCCATATCAATCCCATAGATATACCACTGGCTTAAGTTCAAATTTTGATAAAATTCATCAAAATCATGAAAATTTGAAAACTATTTTGTAGTTAAATATTATTAATTTTTAATTTTTATAGCTAAGGATTGAAAATTTAAACAAGTTTTCTCATACGTAGTTCATATTGTACCCAAAAAATCTAAAAATATATTAACACAATTTTTTTAGAGATATTTTAAGTTCAAATTTGGACAAAATTAGATATATTTATACGACAACTAACAATCTTAGTTATACTGTTGAGATTTACAAAAATTATTCGTGTATACTTAATACTTTTAAAGTATAGATATATATTTTTATTTTATACACACAATGACATTTTAAAAATCAGTGTTTTCAGCAATATTGATTCAAATTACTATCTACTTCTGCATACCACTTACCCACCTCATTAATATTTATTTTCACTTGTATGGTAATAGTTTTTAAGTTTTATTAGTTTTTAAGTCTTAAATCTATATTAATACAACAATTGATATATTATAACTTTAAATTGGAAGATAATTATTTAACAAATTAATTCCGTAAAGACTTTTTGTAATTTACAGAAAACTCTGCAAAATACAACCGATCTGAGAAAAGAAATGGAGTCCAATATTAACTATAGATACAGCTTTAAATCCATTTTCGCTCAAGTTAGTTATTATTCAAATATTTGTATAAGATAACTAAGTATTAACTACGATGCAAATAATTTATACATTCAAATTATTTTATAAAAGTATATTGTATTCATATTCATACAGTTTTTATAGTCTTACAGAAATCTTTTATATTGTGGAAGGTGCTTAACATTCAAATAATTATAAATGATAACTCTTTATTCATATCTTACATAACTTATTTGTTTACAATATCAAATACATGTCCAATAGGATTAACATACCACTTGTATATCATACATTTGTATCATTAATTTCAATATTAATCTGTAAGCCTATAATTTTTGCTTTTAAAATAATGTTGACTAACCTAACCTATGGTACGAGCTTTATTCTGATTTATATTGAAACGCAGATTTAAGTTGCATTATCGTAACTACTTTCGACTTTGTAATTTGTATCATAGGTATACAAACGATAGGTGTACATTTAATGTATTAGCAAGTATCAGAAAAAAATAAATTTAAAATCTGCATACGTTTATCCATATAGTGGGTTGCAATAATAATTTAAAAAGTATCTGAACGGTACACAAGGATCAATTTTTTACAAATGACAATATGTTTTTTTAAATATATAGGCTGAAAGAAAACTTGTGTCATACATACGGTTATTTTATGTAAGTTATATATTAAGATAAAACCTTCTAATTAAAAATGTATACGATTGCATATTATTAAGTTTTGCTCACGTCATGCTGTTTTCCAGGGCGAAATCATGCGGTTCATTGGCCGCGACCTAAACTTGCAATAATATCACACAAAATGTAATAATAATTTATTAATCGCATAGTAATATAGAGGTCACAAAAATAAATGCATACCGCGATTACCTGGTATATACTACACCTAGCACTTAATTCATGCCGCATTAGAAAAAGCCATATTATTATTTAAAACGAATGCACTTGCTTGTGGACCTCGATAACAATTTGCTAGTAAATAACACATTCATTTTTTAGTTGACACGGAAAAAAAATACAACGTGTTAATATCAAAAAATATTATTTTATGTATAGTAAATATAAATACTTATATAATAATATTATTATCATACAGATGTACCTAACTCATAAAAATTGTATTCCAACATTAAACGCGGCGTTGTTTTGCATTTCAGAGCTTGGCATTGGCTGGACCTTGTTTCATACAGACCGGGATCGGTATAGCGATCACGTGTTCAACAATAATAATCGGAGCTTTAGATAAGGGCGATAAGAGCAAAAACGGGCTGCCGCCATTGACAAACGAACAAGCGTCTTGGTTCGGTAAGACGACGTATTTCTATACGAAATTATTTGGACTTGACAGTTTTACATAATATGCCGGTTGCATAATAATTATTGTTTTCGACTGTGATTAATTCATAATAACGGTCGTACAGGCGTCATAGGTAGTACGATAAACCAGTGAACTGTGAACTGTGAATTTAATATTATAAATATAAGTGATTGGTGTGAGTCTTACCTTGACGCCGCGCGGTCCTCGGCCAGTAATCCTCGAAAAAAGATGGATTTCACCGAATCGGAAGTGATGATGTTCGCATATCGTATGCCTCTACAAGGACTCGTTTCGGTGGAGTGTTAACAAAACTGAACGCAGCGGTGACTCGAAAACGGACGATGGGTGTCGCGGGCGAAAATATCGGTGACCAATATTCTTGTTTAACCGGAACGGTTCTCATTGGTACTGCAAACACTTATCCACATGCATGCAAAGACAAGTTTGCTCTACACCGTGTCGTGTCGTTTTCGATATTACGTAGGTAACACGTTAACTACAATTTTAATAAAATATATTCGACATGGCGTAGTGGAAACTCGTCATTAACGTACCACATATGGACGGTAACCGGAAAAAAAAGCCATGGATAAAAAAGCTACAAGATAAAAATCCATGGGACAAAAAAGCCACCGATTGAAAAGCCATGGAATTAAAAAGACATCGATTTATTTTTGAGCTAAAACAATGTACTATTATTTGAATTATATTATATAAGAACGTTTTATGATAAAAAAATGTCCGCAGCGGCGTTTTAATCGATAGTCCTAGATCCTTTTCCGAGGAATACGAAGAAGGAAAGATGCACATCACGACACCTATATTATTCACAAGTTCACAATGTTTTTGTTGGGTTATTGAGTTATTTATGCGCTTCTACGATCGTCCTTGATTGTTATTTAAAACGTATATTGTGTTTATAGAATATTATCATGTGAGTGTACCAGGTATACCTAGATGAATTTGTAAGACACGAGTTAAATCTCTGTAAAAATAAGTCACCTAATAACATGCTATATATAAATTTGAAGTATTGGTTATTATTGTGGATTATCGCCGCACTTCGTTGATTGTATTTCCATATATTGAAACGTAATATGTAATATATAATATGTTTGTACAGTCCAACTTAAATAGGTCGGTGAAATAGGTGAAACGTGCTCCGTTTATTGTTTTAGCAGGTTTATCGTAAAAAAATTAATTTATTATAAAGTGTAGTGTTTGGAACGCATTTAATACATTAATTATATTCTATGTAATAATATGATAATTTTTTATGTAATGAAAAACTAGGTAGGTACTAGAAAATAAAAGCTAAACCATACGTCATATATTGTTATAATTTTTGCCAATCGACATACCTATACTACCTATACAATAGCTGGCACGCATAGAGTACCTAATAACCAATTGCCTACTAAGAAACGTATTCAGAATATTTTATGCCTTCTGCTAATTTTTTCCCCACCATCTTCTATACACAAATTTCAATTTTTGACAATATAAATGAATTGTATAGGTCACGTTCTATTAAAATTAGAAAAAAACAAATTCAGGTAAAACGAATAAACAGGTCTAAACTGTATTAAACAACTTAAATCAATATTATAGCAATCAGTACATATTGGTAACTTAGATAGTTTTGGTATTTGGTGGTACAGAAATAATTAAATATAAACAAATAAATTCTATGTCCAATAGGTATATAATAGCATCGTGTACCTACATTGGTAGATACTTATTGGTAATATGTATGTTGTAGATATATTTAATTTCTAATGATTAAAAAATAATCTTGGTTCATATGATATGGGTTAATTATAATGTGTATTAATATGCAATAATAGTGTATTTTAAAAAAAAACATCCCCTAGTCACCTGCAATGCCAATATCCGACAACTGATTCCACCTCACGTATTTCAAACATGCAGTACCTACTTAACTACCTAAGTCTTATACTCAAAAACTTTTCAGGTAGTCTCCTGTTCTTGTTCACGCCTCTGGGCAGCGCACTATCTTCGTTAACGTTAGGCCACTTCGGTCACAAAACGTGCATGATAATAACCAACGTGCCGTTCATAGTGTCGCAGATCATGTTCTTTTACGCCAACAGTGTCGGGACATTGTATGCGTGCTCTATGCTGATGGGTATTAGCGTCGGATACTCGGGAGGTCCGTCTTCGGCCTACATTGGGGAGGTGTGCGAGCCCAAGCTTAGGGGCGCACTGATGTCGGCGACGAACGTCTTCTACTTCGTTGGTTCGCTGCTGTTCACATTGGTATACGCTATCACATTGGAGTGGAGGCTGACCGTGCTCATCGGCATGTCGATCCCGATCGTGACCATCGCCATACTGTTTATGGTTAGATAAATATGTAATAACACTACGCCTCGTTAATATTATTGTCTTTGATATACCCTAAATAGGTACCTTTCGGTACCAAAAAAGAATCATTTCAACCACCAGTTAACGTTAAATTTTAAAAAAGTTCAAAAAATTTGCTTCTTAAATAGGTACTCAGGTATCAATTATGTTTATTATACCTACCTATATATTAAGACAAAAAAATCAAATGAATGTTGTTCCTTTGAGAAAAATAATTATTCTTCACCAAGTCTTGATTATAATTTCGATTAAACGTATACTGTTTAGACGCCGCAATCTCCAATGTGGTTGTTGACCAAAGGCGAACCCTTAAAGGCTCAGAAAACGCTTGGCAAATTGAGAGGATGGCCGTCGCACGAAACATTTTCAAGCAAAGAGTTCAGAGAAATGATAGCTTATACGTCTACAACTATGGTACACCGTGAAGATGACGACACCGAGACAGGTAGGTACTTAGTCATTATATACCTATAATGTGAAAACCAGTATGGTCCAGTATAATTAATTAAGTATTTGATGAATAACGTTAGTATCTGGTTTATATCAATAATATTATTATCTACATAATATTATATATTTTATTAATAACCTTATTTTACGTTTAAGTGTTTAACGTCATTCGCCGTATAACATAAATTATAATATTTATTATTTATATTATTATTTTCTAGACGAGAAAGGAGCAACGAGTTCTTGGGGACAACTCCTTCGGCCTGAAGTGTACAGACCGTTCCGTCTGTTGTTGGTGTACATTTTTTTTGCGAATTTACTGTCTGGAATACAGTACGGACCTTATCTAGTGTCAGTGTTTACTGAATTCGGTGCACCCGTTAACGTCGAGTTTACATTAGTAAGTAATGTCTTTGAGTGTGTCGTCTAACATAACATTTTAACAACATATGACGATTATGTATTATTTTTAACGATATCGCTTTTTAATTGTTTATAATATTATAGGCGTTTTCAGTATTTTTATCAACGATTGGAGGAATAATGACGATATTTTTGATCAGCAAACTAGGCAAACGATTCCTTACGTTATCGACGTTATTAATTTGCTCAATTTGTTATATATTAATTGGATTAATCGGTGTGTATTGGACGAACTCAAAACCTATAACTTCTTGGCTGGTGTTAATACTCTTTCTAACTACCACTTTCATGTCATCGCTTGGGATAATGCCTATCGCATGGGTACTTCTTACCGAGATATTTCCAATGAAGTGAGCATAAAAATATATTTTTTTTATTTGATTTTAATTCAAACCCTTGAATGGTTTTTAATAAATTTCAGAAGTAGAAACATTACCTGCAGCGCTGGAGGGGCAATGGGTTACTTAATATCTTTCTTCATGATCAAGTATTATCTTGAGTTGTCCAACTTTGTGAACTTTTACAATACATTTACTTTATTTGGTATTTCGGGTTTATTTGGTACTGTATATTTCTATTTTTACTTACCAGAAACTGAAAACAAAACATTACAAGAAATATCTGAATTTTTCAAATAGAATGTCTGTTATCATTATTTAAATACAAATTAAATGCACTGCAATCATTAATAAACACATTAAAAAAAGGTTAATTTGAGTCGAATTAGAAGACACTCAACCACGCTACAGCCAAACCTACTTCACATTTATGTTTGTTCAGATAGAAGATCGCGATCTCTACACCGTTGGTGTTTATGCTTGAATGGTCTAGTTTTAAAATTTAAATTAAATTTATATGGTACTAAACCACCCTAGTCAAGTTTGTAATATTATGTTGTTATTATTTGTTTTATAAAATATGTGTTTATCAGATATATGGTTAAAATAAATTACGAGAAAAAAAGGTAAATATTTAATTTAGTGCATACATATAATAATATAATTATACCTCGGATTTGTATACAATCAATGAATATTATGTTGTGTTCAACGTATATTTTTTTAAATACCTACTTCTATGTTTATTATTATTTATTATTCATGTAATTACTGTTATTTTAATGCTTTAGTAGTCATACTTTTTTGTATTACCTTTGAAATATTTATTTTTATTAATATAATATTTTAATCTAATACTGTAATATTCTTCACGTTTAATATAAAATAATTAATTTTGGTTTAATGTTTAAACACTATAATACCTCGTTAAAAATTTCTCAATACCTAATATGAATATTTACCTTGGTTTATTTAAGCCATATTGAATAAAGAGTCACCTATTCATAGTTTTGTAAAATTAAATTTTACTGTTTTTAATGTATGTAAACTAGATTTGATTCAATTAGGCTAGTTTTTTTGTACAAAAAATGTAAATAAATAAATATACCCACGATAAAAAAAAATGTATTTTTATATTACAAATAATTATTATTTACGCATATTTCTCTTATCAAACTATATTAATTATTGAATTGAGATGCACTGTGGCCAGTCAATGTATTCATATGAATGAATACAAACATTTTGACTATTTTTGTCTTCATATCCATTACACACAAGAATTAACAATATAATTTTAGATGTATCGAATAAAATTACACATGACAGAGAAGTGCTCCGAAAGCACCAATTATTTTTCTAGAAACTAAAATGTAATTAAAAACTGTCTACCAGCTGATTATATATATATATATTATATATACATCAGAAGCCATAGCTAAATTAAAATCACTCGAACAAGCAATTTTCAATAATGATGAGGTTTGAGATGAACTGTTTCATAATAAACTCAGTGAATCAGTTAGTGCAAGTCATACAAATTTAAAGTTCAACGGATATATTTCCGTAACGCCACAACTATGCCAATAAAAATTAGTAACTTACAAGTGAATTGACAGTCATTTTCGTACTACGGGAGGTAACCAAAAAAATAGACAAGGCCGTTCATCATACTATACTTAACACCAAATTTTAGTCATTAAATTCAAGTCATTAAGTAATTTCACTCATATCAAGTCATCGGGATATAAAAACAAAAAATGTTACAAATAACGCTTTATTGCTTTTTAAGTCATAACATAAAAAAATAAAAAATTTAAATACGCATTAAAAAAAACAGAGATCAATATTATTTTAATGTTATATGAAATTAATAGGTGGGTAAATACTAAATAGTATGTGTATTGAAAGAATTAACTATGCATGTTTCATTATACTCGACGGTTTAATATAATATACGACAAGTTACCTTAGTCGTTCGCGTACCTACTCATAATAATCCTTATGCAACTGATCTGGAGCTTTCATGGAGAAAACCACTGATCATCGAGCTCTCGACTTGGACATCATATGCTAATCACACGCAAGGTAAGAACTCGTTACTATTGTTATACTTGACGCATATTAGGAATAATGGAATATAGGGAATAGGTATTTTATACTAATTTTTGTCTGTGTTAAAGCCCACCTATACATATTTTGGGATGTGGTTAAGTGGATAGATAGAATAAAATAATTGGATAGTTTTATTTAATAATTAAATAAAACTATCCAATTATTATTGAGTTATTATATTATTAAAAATATCACTGTGAATATAGTCGACAATCAAGTAGATTAAAATATATCAACAAGCCATATAAAAAGTAGTTTTTTCCCAGATATATCTAAATAATGTACTAGGCTAATGTAATTATAATATTATTATGTTGTAAGTAGATATTCAATCGTAGTCAGGGAAAGTCAGGGTGTCCGGAGAGAAATGCCGCCATCCCCCATCCGGTCATGGCAGATACCTACGGGTGTCCACTAAAAAATCTGCCAAACTAACAAACACACGTGTTTAAACCTACAATACCCTCCCCCACAGTTTAAAACCACTCAATGGCCTAAGTTGTTGCGGGTTAATTAATGAAAAAAAAATTAAAGCTTTATAGTTTCTTGAACTTTCTCACTTCTTGGTAATAAATTATCCTATATAGACATATCACATATAGTGTTATATTTGTGTTTCAAATAAACAATTATTTTTAAGTATAAGTTATAACTTATAAGCATATATCGATTCAGGTAAAAAGGGCCTCGGGTTAATTAATGGAAAAAAAACCACTATAATCGTACATCGTATATTATAATACTGAAGAGTGAAGACTTTGTAAATTTATGCAATCAATATTGATTTTTAAAAAATATAATACTCTCTATAAAATATCTTATAAATATATACTCTTATTTTAGAGTTTTAGCATATTTTTTTGTTGTTTTAAACAATTGGCAATAAAAAATAACTCCCAAATTAAAATATTTTTTTTTTATATATATAAAATAATGAAATTGAGATTTTAAATAAAATTGTTGAACGGAAAAATAGAAGGCCCAAATAAAAACATTTGCCTTTCTTGAAAAATGAAAATAAATTAAATATTTGTGTAAATTAAATAAATAAAAAAAGTAATCACACATTAATCGTATAGCCTGTGATATCAATCAAATACATCTAATGTTAAAAATATAACTGCATAAAAGTGTACAATTTTATCCATTAATCCATTCTAAAGAAGATTTTATGGGCCTTTGTCAGTAAATGTTAAATTAGAAAATTCGGGATTATCAGTCTTGCATTCATCATTCAAATTCAACGGTATCACGTTTGCAGTCAAATTCGAAATGTGTTCCAGAGTACACGAATCTTCTTTACAATTAGGTATTTGTAAGAGATAAGGTTCTGTAGATGATTCGTTGCGCAAAAACACCTAAAAAATTTAAAAAAAAAAAATTATAATAAAGGTACAGAAAACTCCAGTGCTCTGTTAAATACCGATACAAAAATTGAAAAATGTAATTCATTTCATTTCATTAAATACCTTTAAGTAGAAATTGCCTTTCTTCGATTCGTGTAGCTCTAGTAATGCCAACATATTATACGTGGGAATCTGCTCGTCCCATACATCTAAGGCAATCAAAAGATTGGATACAGTTGAATCGTGACCGGCGTAGGCATACAACTGATGTGTGGACTGTTTGTTCATTTTATTTTTACTATTTTCCAGTATTTGTTTTAATAACGGACCTTAAAAAAAAAA
>WHPZ01588175.1:0-22869 GCA_016617965.1 Macrosiphum rosae
AATACTAGTATTTTTAAATAATTAATAATTAAATATTTTTTAAATCGTATTAGAACTGTATAAAATGTTCTCGAGTATAATTTTACTGCAGGTAAAATATTAGAAAAAAAATATAAGATATGTCTGATAACCATCTTCCAGCATATTCAATATTCAATTGGTTTTACTTATTCGTTTTTTTTCAAATTTCAACAAGTTGAATAATAGAGTTTGATACTAATTTTTAAAATTGTCGAATATTTAACGACATTAACATCTGTGTTGATTTTGGGAAAATGAAATAATTATTGACTCGTAGTGACCAATAATTACTGTTTAGTATAAAATAACTATATTTATTTTGTTTTTCAATATATTTAAAATTATTAAAATCTATTTATTTAAATAATTCGTAATTTTTCGAATACCAAGTCAAATTAAATACTTGTTAGGTAATCCTTTCTTATTATATTCGTTAAATATACATAAATTTAATATTTACATCGAAATGTGTTTTCCTAGAAAAAAAATAGGAAGACTTTGGGTCTTGTTTTTTTTTATTTCTAATGAGAGTACTGTCTGGGTCTTGATCTTACTGCGATATCAAGTTAAACCTGTAAAAACAAACCAACTTTGGTCATCAAAAAAAAATTAAGTCAAATTATTGACGTTAGCCTAGATAGAGTATATCTTTCTGTAACATACCGTATAATGTAAATATTTAAGTACTTATTTAATATTATGTTGTAATATTACTTCAAATAGTACATAACGTCATAAAAAAGTATCAATTTAAAAATTGGTTCCAATATTAACATAAAATAATACATTTATAAAACGATTTGGAGGAGGATAAAAACGAGAACTTGTTAACACATCGCACTCGTTAAATACTTTAAGGTTGGCGTCGGTGTAATTTAATACAGATCGATTGCGAATTCCGGTGGTTCTAACAATTCATCTTAGAGCGATTGCATTCGTCGTGTCATTCTCATATAATAACTACAGGCTATACCAGACTTTATTTAACTTGGATGGGATAACTAGCGATGAATACTTTTGAAGAACAAGATTGATCATTTTTTATTTAAAAATTAATATCTAAAATGCTGTCAGTATAATTACGGGGATGGGCCTAGAGAAAAAACGCATCTAATCAATGTTTTTTTTCAACCGTACCTATATTTATTTACTCAACCATAACGTGTTTGGGTAAATTATATGGTCCAAAAAATTAAAATCACAAGTCTCGCAGATGGTTAGGTTTTCTACGTGGACTTTGAAGATTACTAAAGTAGTCATAGAGTTTTTTCTATCATATTCCTGAAATAAAAAATATATATTATATCAATAGACAAATACAATGAATAATGAATACCTACCTAATATTTTTGTAACTTACCTTTAATAGTAGTACATTAATGTTCTGAAACTAAATTTTACACAAATATTATTCCGTACAAGAGAATTAGCTCATTCGTGTCCTCTCAACTCATCATCACAGATACTTCTAAAATTCTACATAGAAGGGAATAATCGAATGAGTTAGATAATTATTGAGAGATTCATATTCACTCGATTAAAATAATAGTAATATCAGTCAATAAATTCGATGTACTTAATACATTTTTTAATATTTTTTTTTAATGTAGAAGATTCAATTAGGTATATGAAAATTACAATCTTCAACTACAATTAATACTATAATTACTAACATTTTATATTTTTTTTAAATTGTCTGAGTATAGTACAAATACTATATTACATATTATATTTTATATTTTTTTAAAGCCATTTTTTGGGACCTTATTAGTATAGTCATTTTAATAACACAGAAATTAATCGTTAACATTTTGACTTTGGTTTATTAACATTTTTAAAAAGATGATATGCTTAACAATTTACTGAAAAAGGAATATTCACATCTGAAAAACAGAAGTTTGTATAGTCACAGGACATTTCTTAAATAGTATAAAAAAATATAAGTACCTAATTGAGAATATGGTATTTATATTTTATTAGTATTTACCAACCAATAATTAACAATTCCTAAAATCAGATTTTGAAGGAATCCATAAGTAATTAAAGGAAATGAGAGGGGTAATCATGCATCGTAAACCATTATTATATACAACTCTTGTTGATAAAACAAATTTTATTTAAAAGTGAAAAGTTATTTATGCCATTTCTAATTTTAAGAGGGATGCAAAAGTGTAAAAAAAAATATGCGTATACCCAAATATTTAAAAGTTTTGATTGACATTGTAATAACTAGGAGGTGTACTCTTAGATATTTTTAAAAAGAAGGGATAGACTCCGTCACCCCTTCCAGGTGAGTAATTAGGGTGGATTAGGTTGATAGATCCCCCCCAAATCTTTTTTTTTACTGCTCACATTTTGATCAAAGTATTGATAATGACCATTCGTGTTTGCTAAAAACGTATATCCCCCCTCCCCCCAAACCAAATTCCTAAAAACGCCACTGACCCCTTCTCCCCTAGTATCCTATATATTCAACCAATGAATTGCATAATACATGACATAATATTCTTCTTGGTCATCGTCGTCGATATAACAATAATAATAAAAATAAAGAAATGTCGACTTGGGAATTCGCACGCGGTGTTTCGCTCGTATAAATATTCTCTACCTACGCCGGACGGACTGACGTCTCTCGCACGCGGATCACGGTGGGCGTGTCCCGACACGTTTTCGGTCCGCAGACGTTCGACTGCTGCGCGCCGGCCGAAACCCGTGCCCGCGCGCGTGCGCACAGCGACCGTCTGTCTTACCTGTAAGCGCCACAGCCGCCGTCGCCGCCGGTGTCAGCACGCGGTTGACGACAGTGTCGCGCGCGCCGACCATGCCGTACCACCGAATCGCGTGCATCGCGTTCGTAGCAGCCGCCGTCGCGATCGTCTCGCAAATGTCATCAGGTACGTCCGCAGCACCAAAGTCATTGGGTATCTCCCCCCCCCCAACTTTATAAATGAAACATTTTTTTAAAACTATTACGTAGGTATGCGTTTATCGGTCAACGTATCAGGGGGCGGCCGGTGTGGGGATTTTCGGAATTTTTCTTTTGAGTTTTCCGTTGGACGCGTACCTACCTATTATTATAGTTTTGTGTATATTATTATTATTATATTACGTATCATAGATACTAGTCGAGCACTAAGCCACCAATAATTATTTTTTTATTGGGTATATCTATAATATAATAATAATATGATGAATACAACTGGAGTAAGTTTATTATGATACTGTTTATTATGAGATCGTACCGGAAAAACACGTTTGTAAAAACAAACTCATTGAGAAAAAAAAAATAACAATAATAAACAAATATAATATATTATTACTATTTATTATATATAGTAATATATATGCACATGACAATATCGTCATCGCGTATTCGCGTTGCATACGCCGTTTTGTACGTTTCGGTTGTCGTATACCAATACGGCTATACTTATATTATTCATTATACCAATTTACCAAAATAATAGTAATAAGTTTTCGGCGTGTAATATAAACGAACCTGGAAAACGTTTTATAATAAATATACCATTAAAATACTACCATAATATACTCGCGTATATCGTATATTATTATGTAAATAAAAAAACTGAACCCGTCAGCTGCGTTTTGTTTTTTCAGGAAATGATATCTTCTATTCTGTCGAAAATAACATCGAATTTTTCTGAAAAAACAAAACAAAGAATAAAAAAAAATTAAAGAAGTGTACTTATGTATTTAATTAAAAATGTCTTTGCTGGTAGAAAAGTTCTCACATAGAAAATAGTGTATACGGCGATATATGTTTAAACTTCTCCTTCCCAAACTATTACTCTGTTTAGGAGAACTAACATTTTTCATTGTTCAGAGAAAACGGTTCAGTGTCAAGAAAGTAAACCGACAAGTGACTTATTAAAGTACATAAATTTTAGTTATTATGTTTTGCCATAATAATTAACGTTAGTTTCATAAATCTTATTTTAAAAGTTGGACAATCTTAGAATATATAATATTATCATATCAAAGTAAGGCTTAATCACTATCATTTTAAAATCTTTGGAAGCATCCACACAAACAATATGACATACAATTTAGAATTAAATATAATCATTCATCTAATTATCATTACTATTTTATAATAGTATTAACTGTAGTCTGTATGACTGTTATACTTTTAAATCTACAACATTAATTAAATTTAGTTGTAAGAATAATATACAACATTATACATTTACAAATTAATTAAGTAGGTATATAATCTAAATCACATTATTAGCCATATTTTTCTACAATATATTTTGAGAGGCTTTAATTTTGTCATGGTAATATAATTTTAAATTTTTAAATAAAACTCTTCTTTAAGTAGAATATTTAAGATAAAACAAATTTCATCTCAAGGATAATAAGTTGCTTTATTTATAGGTAATTGCTTAAAATGCGTAAAGTTGATTCATAGTTAAAACCAAATAATGTTTGTTTTTTTTAAACTTAAGCCATTTTCCAGGATTTATTCTTCAATCCTTTATATGATTTAAAACTTTTAAATAATCATTCGATTATTAAATATTGTCAGATTAATGTCAAAATTAAAATGTACAACATAATATAACCTATTTTAAAATGAAATGGTTTTGTGTAAATCCATGTTTTGTAAAATTAATTAATTTTAAATTTGATTTCTTAAAAATAATTCTAAAATTCTTTTAATTTATAAAAAAAAGTACGTAGGTACTAGTTAAAAATAAATATCGTATTATTCTATTAATTAAACAAAAAAAAAATAAGTTCAGAAAATACTTTGTACATTTTTGTAGGTAACACATTATATTTTTCTCATATACCTACTAGCTTTATAACTAAATTATTATTTTATAAAAATTCATTAAATCATTGTAGAATTAGATCAATTTTTAGATTTCTATTATGAAGTTTCCAGATCAAATGATGAAAATCTAACTTTAACTAAAACTATGATTCATTAGTTGTTTTTTTAATATTATTGTGTCACATAACATAATTATGTCACGGCAACATTTATTTTGAAAAATTGTGCATATTTATGACATAATATATATGATACTAAATAGTTAAAATGAAACTATAATTATTAAAGTATAGTATTATAATAATAAAAGATTAACTGAAATATGTAAATTGTCAATATAAATTAAAACTATTCTAAAATAGAATAACAATTAGGTATAATTAAATACATTACCTATATTATTATAACTTATAACAGTTTTTTAAGAATTTTTTTTTCTGGAATAGGTGTAATCCCTTCGTGTAAACCAAAAATATGCTGAAATAGGATTCACTCGAATACACTATAGTATAGGTACCTTAATAGGTATTTTATATTATTTATACTAACTGTATTATAGGTAGGTGGTGGCTTTTTAGTGTTTTTGTTAACTAAAAATTCCATAAAACGTCGTAAATGCACATAATATTAATTACTTATTGTTTGACATAAATCAGTTTTATGCGATTGATGTTGAGAGTATTGTGTGTAACGGTCACCATTAAGTGTTGGTTGAATAAAAATGCGTATATTTAAATGTGCATAATATCATTATTATAAATGTGTACGATTAAAATCTGAGTAAGTGTAAAAATGTAATGTAGTAAATGTAATAAATTATTTTTGATAAACAGTTTTTTACACATAGAAATTATAATACAATTACATTACTCTACCATACACAGAATTCCTGGTTTAGAATTAATTAGATATTCAAATATATTATTAACGCTTGAGGATAACTTAAGTTTAAATACCAACACATTTCGAGACAAATTTTTTCCTTCAGCTGGCTAAAAAAACCTTTGTGTAGTATTGCATTAATAAAGATAAATTTGAACATTTTAAATTAAATTTAGTTTGAGTAAATAATAAATATAGATTACCTAGATAAATATTCATTTTTGATTGTTCTAGTTACACTGTAAACTATATTATTTTAAAGGTTTTTGTAGAAAAAAAGTTAATTATTCAAAGTAATCGTTCAATTTAAATTTTACTATTTATTTAAAATGTATGGGATGTAATGTGATACTGTACCTATGCTTTTTGTATTAACCAATATTATAGGCACCTAAAAGTAATCTAAAAAGAAATAATAGTTAGAAAATTTTTTTTTAATCTTAGTCTTCCTATCTTAAGCCATATAGTAACTATGGCCATAGTTTGTAGTGAAGGGGGGAGTATGGTCGGATTGGAATACGTGTGTGCATCTGTGGCCAGGATTTGTCACTAAAAACAATCTGGTCACCCATCCAGGAACTAGTGGCACCAACAGGCGCTTGCACTCAGAACACGTTTCGTGACTGATACAACCGCCTCGCCACACCAAATCGATAAAATTCGTTTTGTTTCTGCTTAAACTGTCATTATATATTATAATAGTTATCGTTATATTAATAATAAAGTGTACTAAATTGCATATAGGTACGTTTTTTAGTTAAAAAATAAATATGAATTCAGTTATTCATATTGTGAATAAAAATCAATCAGTATTATAGTTTTTTCTGTGAGTAAGTACCAAGTACGTACAATTTAATTAATTCAAAAATATTTATTGAGTTATTCAAAAACCAATTGTCTGGGTTTTAGTTATATTTGATTATTAACATAATCAATAATCATAATGATAATAATAATATTTCAAAGAAGTAAAACGTTCATTACAGTATATATATTAAGCAAGAAAATTATGTATTTTTTTTATTCTGCACTATTTGGATACCAGACGATTTGTACCAATCAAGCTCTCGACGACGAGATTAAAGCATAAAAAAAGTGTTTTTTTTTTATTTTTATTAAATGCTCGATACAAATGTTTGTGTGTGTATTATACGCCTGTTGACTGTGTGTCAGTGTGTATGTATGGAGTATGCATTAAGTATCTCATGCACGTATAGGTTAATATATGGTGACAGAAGCGCATAAAAATGGCAATTTCAGAGTGCGATCGTAGACGCAGGCAATAACCGGCCTATTATAGGTAGTGTAGCTCAAGTCGTTAAAATATTAGCATTTTAACTTCCGCACACGCATAATTGTTTTTGACCTACGACTGTAAGAATTGGTAAAAACAAAACCATTTTCAA
Source organism: Macrosiphum rosae (assembly GCA_016617965.1). Taxonomy (NCBI): domain Eukaryota; kingdom Metazoa; phylum Arthropoda; class Insecta; order Hemiptera; family Aphididae; genus Macrosiphum; species Macrosiphum rosae. The sequence goes on from WHPZ01588175.1 coordinate 7,111, forward strand.
CGTGTCTCTTCACGCCGCCCCTCATGCCTATGAGCCGACGATTCGATGGCGGGGTTACGATCGAAAAAGAACCAAACCGTAAAAAAAAAACCGAAATAACATTAAAAGTTCACTTTAACGGTCGACACTTACTGCAGCGGCATTATATTGGCCATTTTGTAACCAGGCGAGCTCGGCCGAACTGACAAGCATTGGCTAGAAAAAAATAATATAAAAACTGATACGACTATAATGAGAGGTTTTCAATTTTGATATTTTGGCTGTGTGATATTTTACTGACCGTACAAGATTATTATCTTTTATTATGAAATTGTTATAAGTCTCACAGTTAAAATATTATTATTTCAATTTATCGAGAAACCGGCTTACACATTTTATGTACCTATATTCGACAATTATCTATACAAATAAAAAATAATACACTAGGTTATAGTAAGTGTACAAGAAATATTATTTTAGTAAATTTTAATAAGCGAAAAGTTGTGGATTCCTTATAATAATGAAAAATTAATAAAATGATAAAAGGTGTTATTATTATGGGATGGAAATAGTATACAGTGAAAGATTATTTAATAACGTAGTTAAGAAGACGTCACACCTTCATGTGTTGTCCGCGTCTTACAAGTGGGTAACATACAAAATTTACACTCAGCAGATTAGTTTGGCTCCGTTGATTTTAAATTTTAGTGATTCGTCCTATTATGGAACTTGATATATTAAAAATTAAATTTGCTAAATCTCTAAAAATCTAAATTAAAATGCTCATAACTCAGTTAAAAACTGAATAATCGGAAAAATCAGATAGTGTTCATACCATTACGTTTCATATAATAGATTTAATTTTCAAACTAAGGGGGCTAAACGTAATCTGCTGTAAATTTGCTATGTTACGCACTTGTAAGACGAAGACAACACACGCGGATGTGGCGCGTCCTCTTACTAGGAGTAGACTAATGATGGACCTAACGACTTCACCTAACCTAGTTTTTTGAGAACTTCAGAGTTCAGAGATTGTATTTTCGGGTTAAACTGAGATGGGCGATGCATTGTAATGCTGTGATTTCGGCGTATGATTGTTTATATTTTTGATTAGTGCTTGGAGCGGAGTCATTTTGTGGCATTACTGAGAACTTACGGGTCGAATGAATGTTGTATTTGATATTTTGATCGCTTCGTGTCTTTTGAGAGTTGAGATGAAACTTTTGTAAAAATAAAAGGCATCCATTACACGAGGCTGCATACGGCCCCGCGAATATACAGCGCACTTACGGTGGGATCCGATGGCTGTTTCGTGCAATCGCTTGAGAAATGACCTTCCCCGCATTTAACCCAACGCGGGGAATGACGACAGTAATTCTTGGGGAGATAGTATGCCTGGCAATCAATGCACTTTGGAGGAAAGCGTTTTACTTCGGAAGTTCAATTTTTATTTTCATGTGGAGCAGTAGATTTAAATTAAGAATGCCATCGTAATTTATATAATATTACTAGTTACAATATTTTGAACATTAAGAAAAAATATTTACAATAATGTTATGTATCTATTATGTTGGCAGTTGGCTGTAATTATTATTATCAACCTCAATTAGTGTATACGTTTTTATCCCCTATAATTAGTTTATTGAGCACTTTTCAGTTACCTATATATTATTATAATATAAAAATTAAATTACACAGGTGTTATAATAATATCAGTATAGCACGAACCGTTCATAATATAGGTATCTAAACTTGTATTTAGTTATATGATGCACAAACAAATACGATTAAAATAAATTTAATTTGATTTTTGTTAAAATAATAATAATATTGAAAGATGTATATACAAAATAAACATTATGTACCGTTCCTACTTATTTGCAAACTATCTATCTAAAAAATATTTCAATAGTATATATATTTATTCACTTTGTTGTATCTTAATATATTATGACAGACTACAATTAAAATAGAGTTATGTACGTGTGGAGGAGAATGACATAAAAATAACATTATTTTTTGTATTTCTTTTATTCGGGATTTAACACTTGTGGGTAGGTATGGGATTTAACACTTATAGGTAGGTAGGTATGGGTTAAAATAAAAGCTTTTTGGATATTAGCTCAAGAAGTTAGTTTTTATAAAAGAATATACGTTTTACTTATACATTTTTTTTTTTATAGTATATAAGACTTAAAACAGCTTTTAAATATTTTAATTCCGGGTATTTAGTAAATAAGTATTATGGAGTAACCGTGTTTCAAATACTCGTAATTCTACTACTGTTCGGTTGGAATGGCCGTTAAGTAAAACATTCTAACCGTGTACTATTACATGCTGCCAGCACGGTTGGTATGTTGACAAACATCTTGAAACTTTTGTCAAGAGGGTTAAAAGGGTGGTCATTTATATTTACCTTTTACACTACTATTTGACTATACAATTACATCGTCGGACATCTAAGGCCTTGATTACGCTATTTATAAAACACATTCAATTGTCTTAACAATATTTTATAAATATATTTTTAAATTGTCATTAACGTAGGTGGTAAATATCGACATTGTAATAATTCATCAAAGTGGCTTCTATTTTGTTACACTATTTATATTACAAGAATTATTTATAATTTTTATGAATTATCAACTTGGATAATATGATAAAATTTATCATTTAATGATAATAATTAAAGTAACAACAATAGTAATTATGATAATTATGATTTTATATATTATAAGATTATAACCTATACCTGTCAAGTAAAATGTAGTGAAAAGCGTATGCACATTACGTACCTTTTTCAGAGTAGAAAAATTCTTTTTTAGTTTATTCTTACTAACATAATTCTACAATAGTATAAAAAAATGTTTTAATATTAATACAACTATAGTAGTATAGTCTGGTGCACTTATGACATACAATTTTGGACACCTATTTTTTATTTTTTTTTTAATTAAGTTAATGGTTTTAGGAATAAAAGTACTTCTGCGAGCTGCTTGGTCTTAAATTTTTGTATTATTGTTAAGTACGGATTTGAATTTTAGTTAAAAGACATAGTTATCCTTCAAATATTTTATTAAATTAAATTTTTAAAAAGGAATATTTTAAATTCTAACTTTGGACGATTTGCTTCAATTAATAAGGAAACAACATACCTAATTAAAAAGTGTTAGCATTTAAGAGTTTAGATCGTCTATTCAATAATATATTATGTAAATGAGTGTCATAAAATAGCTTGTAAATAAATCAATTTAAAAAACAATATAGCATTTAAATAAAATTTAATAAAAATAAATATAATATGATACGTTGCCTACTAATATATTATAAGTTCAGATTTTTAATTAAAAATGTAGTTTTAATTAAGGTGATTCGAAGAAAGCTGGATGAGTAATTGAGTTAAGATGACTAAATTAAATTTTAAGATCCTTTGATGAATATGGTTATAATTTTCATAACTTCCAAATTAATAAAAATACGAAAAATACTGCAAAAAAGCCAGTTTGTAGGACAAAAAAAAGTTTTTAAAAAAACTTATAAAACTTCAAAGGATAAATATATTTTTTTACATGGGTCAATATTAATCATCGATAATAATAAAGGAGTCTCTTAAATTTTTTAAACGGAAAAAAAAATTGTAAAAGATAGTTTCTTCATCAATATAGGTACTTAACTACTTTTCCTGAAAATTAAATGCCTAATTAAAACACTTCGATATAAAACCGGTGTCAAATTAAAAAGAACAATTATTTTTAAATTTGTTTTAATTTATTATAATATGCATAATGCATACATAAAAATATTTCATAATATTACTTTTAATATTAAAAAGCTAATAAGAATTCCAAAAACTTAATTAAAAAAAAAAAAAAAAAAACTGAATTGTAATTGAGAAAAATATAGTTGATACCTATTTAAATATGTAGGTAACTGAACTATTTATTAACATATTTTTACTAGCTTCTAACCAAATGTAATGGTTAATGTAGATAATAACCTACCTAATTCAGTTATATGATATAGTAACTATTTTCTTAATTATAAACTATAACAATGTCATTAAACAAAATAAAACATGGATTAAAATATCCTTCTGAATATAATTATTTGATTAATCTGTTTCTGTCAAATTATATTTAATACTTTAACTATTAGCATTGAATAACTAAACACCCACGTGTTTTTTAGTTTTAAAATAAAATATTAAACTGGTAAATTAATATTGCAACACATTATTTGAATATTGTTTTTGTAAAGTTTTTTTATGCAAAAATACACAATTTACTCAGAAATCTCAACTAAGTTTGATATTTTGATTATTCTTATACAACTAAATAATATACATTTAACCGATTTCAGTTTAAAGCCATTTTATTTTTGTAAACACATACATATCAAACTGCATTTTTAGTGTTTTTAAAAAGATAATTTATGAATATTCTAATTAAGCAGTGATGCGTTGGTGTTACAAACAATTTACTGCTTTTGCATTTAGCTATACAAGGGAAACCATGGAAAAGTCTAATGTGTAAAACATACACCGTAAGTCAAATCATATTATGTGATTGAGTGATTCAAGTTATTTTAGATAAATTTTAAAATAAATTGTTATTTCCTGCACACGATTTAATTAAATTTGATATTTGTAGAAAGAAAATAATTGAACAATTTTTATTAGGTAGATACATTGATTAAAAACCGTCAAGTATGAAACCGCTCTTCTGTACAGTTGTAGGTTTTTAATGTCCTACTCATCAAGTATAGGTCACTTCAATGGTATTTCAATGATAGATCATTGTCTACGATGAAAAACGATTCTAAGCGCAGACGATAATAATAATAATTCATTGGTAACTATGGTTACCAAACGTTTATATTAAAAATAACATTACAATTTAAACAAATTATAATTACCGACTGTTTTAAAAAATATTTACCATTTAAGGTTTTTTTTATAAAAGCCTTCTACATATTAATAAGAGTGCATTCACCAATCATGTACAAATAATTATTCATTACAGTAAATAGGTATTATATTTCAACCACAATGTGTATAATTGTATCTTATTTAAGTAGAATCCAACCTAACCCAAACATGGAATTTTTGTCTTTTATGCGACTACGGATGGATACATATAATCATTTAACATTGTATAATGTACCTACAATATTAATTTAGGTAGTATATTATTCTTCTGTAATGCTCATCCATTATCATTCAAAGCTATAAACTTAAAGATAATACCTACTGTAACGTACCAACTACTTCCGTTGTTATGTAGAGGTATTTTAAATGAAAACCACGAAGTTGATAGAGTATAATTTTTGATATTTATTCAACTTAGTAAATTATTGTAAGTTATATATAGAGGTATATGATTTTATTTTGACAGTTATAAACGAGATGTGACTCTGTAGTGTTCTAGTGTCTGCTCGAGTTGAGGCTGGCTACTCGTCTGATGGACACTTGTCCATCGACGTATTTCGTTGGTATTCCTAATAGATCCCTCCTATGGCATTTTTAGCATAAAAATGGTACACGCGCCGCATCCGCCTGAGGTCATTTCTGACGTCTTTTACGTAATAATGTTATTTGTGTATTATAATTTTCCAAAGTCATCAATTATGTTATTCGTGTTTACTAGAATATGGATTATTAAAAATGCATATACTTATCACGTGTTCTTATAACGCCTCGCGTGGTACCTTTGATATTAAAACACGTGCAGCTGGTATTACGCGTTCGATTTTAATGATTAGATATTATAATTATTTCCTTCGATGCGCGCCGCCCTTCAGCATTTATATATATTATAATATTATATTATTGTCAAAAGTCACAGCCCGTTACACTACTTTATAATATAACTTAAAAGCATATTATGAGTATTTATTATTTTTTTTTCGCTGTTGTCCATGAGCTATGATACAAAAGAAAATTGAACAAACTATTTATGAAACGTGTCTAACTGATTAATAATGGATAAAACCTAAATACGTAATCAGTTAGGTGTACCTAACTAACATTAACAATGTTTTAGTAACACATTTACATTTTATTTTATAAGGATAAAATATATCGAGTTTTATAACAATCATGAATGGTACCATTTTTTTTTATTTTTAAACAATATTAACTGTACTATCTGTGCTAGATTACCACAAAAATCTAATATGATATTTATCTAATATGTACAACAGTACTAACGAATAATATGAGGAGGGAGGCTATCCAGTGATACTACCCACAACCCAGAGTGTTTTTTTATATAGGTATTATTTTAGTTTGAAATAATTTCGGCATAGTACTATGTTCAAATACACTTATTTAAACATTTAATTGGTCAACCTATAAAATAATAAACATAAATAACACAAATAATAAACAGATAAAATCATAAGATAGTGAAAGTTTTTGTCACATCATATATATAATATATAACTCGTATATTATATAGGTCTTGGAAAAAAAAACACTAAATTTTTACATTTTATTCATTCGTGTGTATTGTTATTCGTCCAGATAAGTTCTATTCCTACATAGATAACGAAACGAAAACTATACATTACTTGTGACTTTTAGACCGAACAAGATTGCTAGTGGATCGAACCCTTAACAAGGCCGCAATAAAAATAAATCCATGTAGGTAGATAGTCGAATGGAAGAATAAAACAAAACAAAACATTCAGAAAAATAAAGACACAGTTTATAACGATAAGGACAAGACTCCTGGGATGCGTAAAACTATAGTATCGCAGTTGATATAAAAATCTTCAGCAATATTAATCCGGTGAAAATTCACTATTCACCAAATTAAATTGTCTTATTATTTAATAGTTGGTTATGCAAGACAAGTCAAATTTTTAAATTTTTTTTATTAAACATAATATAGTAAAACAAAGTTATGACGAAAATGCAAATAATAATAATACATAGGTAAGTAATATTTTAATAATATCAAATCTAAATCTGAGCTCATTAAACAACATAAATATTATTCAAATTTTCTTATAGGTAAATGCTGTTTTCACTAGAGTACACACCTACATAACTATTATTACTATTATATTATAAGTTATTTTGGGTTAATGTGTCTGGCATGTGCTTAATCATCTTAATATTTGTTTGCACATTTTGCGGTTTTGAAAAATATATATTTATTTGATAGTAATTCATTTTTCTAGATAGTACGTAATCAATCTTCTCTTAATTTTATTTTGTTTGACGGTTTCCAACTATGACAAAATTAATGTCCGTCCACAATTCCATACTCTCATATCTAACTCTCAAATATATTTATTTTTATTTTTTATCTGTAACTTAACTAGTTTTACGACATTTGTACATTAAAATATATGTATGTTTCGAATTGACTGAGAATTATAATTATAATTCTTAAACACGATTTTAATTATTATTATTATTACTAGGTATGGGTTTATTTTGGACGATTTATATCTTTCATGTAACTACCTACACTATAGATATGGTGACAATATTTATTTTTGAAGACATGTCCTATTGTCCTAAATAAATTACTGAAGTACACCAAAAAGTACTCATTTTAAGTGATGTAACAATTCAAAATGGAAATTTGTTTTAAAATAACCTGATTATTGAATTCATAACATTTTTGACACCTTTAATTTGTATAGAAAAAATAAAATGCATCCTTATCAATGTTTTACAAAAATTCTTGATTGCCAGAGTGGAGGCACTGTTATAACAACGCTGTGGCATGATGTTATTATATATTATCTATGGCTGTAACCCTCCTTGTTATCTTGATTTACGGTAATGCTTACTGCTTTTAATGATTGCAATTCATCAAATAAAATATTATAATACAGTAAAAATATTTTTCCGAAATGGATCTACCTCGTAAGAAGTGTAATTTTAATAGTGATCTACAAAAAGAATTTCCGTTTCTGAAATCAACTTAAAATTCAACTAGAGTTATTTGTCGTGAAATATGTAAATGTAAGTCGGTATCTCGAATAGCGGTCGCAGTAATATTAATACACATTTAACAAAAAAAAAAGGTGCTCTGCTGTACAGTAGGTTACAAGTGGGTCACTGTGTAATGGATGGTATTAAATTTGAATTCAATGATATAATATCATTGTATAAGAAAAACGAGTCAAGGTATAAGACATATTATATACTTATCCATGGTATTAAAAAAAAAAATTGACCTATAATAGGTACATAATATAATAAATTCCAAATTAATCATATCACAATATCCATTATGTACTTATAACGCGTAATACATCAACAACAAACCCTGATACTATCATAGATATATAATAGTCGTGTACTTTAGAAGTTTCAAGTACCCACGAATAAAATTATATAATCACAACAAAATAACTAAAATAGTTATTCTACGTTTTTTATTATGTAATTTCATCCAAATTTGATCTTAAAATGACTATAAAAATAAACTGTCCTTCTGTATTTTTTAGATTTTTTGGTAACAAAATAAACTGCTTACGTGGATTCTTGTTTTAAATTTTCAATCTTTAGATATAAAAGTTGAACATTTTATAAATTTTGAACTACAAAATAATTATTCAATTTTAAATTTGATAAATTTTGTCAAAATTCGATCTTTAAATGCTTATAAAAAATAATTGTGCCAATGTATTTTTAGTATTTTTAAAGTGCTATTGTAACAATAAATCAGGAGCCTTGTATTAAATTTGTACACTTTTTGGCCCAACAGATAAAACTTTATTGATATTTATATAAAAAAAAAAACTAAAAAAAATTGAAAACTGAAAATGTCCGTAAACAGTTTCAAAATTGTATGGTATAAAGGAAATGCTAATATAAACATTCAGTAAAATTTTCATGTGTCTACAATTATTCGTTTTTGAATTACAACAAAATAAGGAAATCGCTACATGAAAAATCGAGTGAATATCTAATGTTGTAAAAGTTTGAATTTCAAACGCTCATAAAAATTTAATTTGACTTTCTATTAGACATTTTTATTTTTTTTGATAAAGGTAGATAATCTTATAATGAATCTTGTATTACATTTTAAAATCTTAGATTTAAAAAGAAAATTTTTAAGAATTCTTAACTCAAAATAATTTGCTAATTTTCGTGATTTTTCCATATTTTGTTAATTTTTGAACTTCATAATAAAACTGTTACTAAGGATTTTTAATATTTTTCATCTACCTTTCAAACAATATACTAGGAGCCTTCTTTTAAATTTTCAAGCTTTTTTAACCTACAAATAAAATTTTATTGATATCAAATCAAAATATTTTGAAAATTGTATCGTGTATAGAAAATTCAAATATAAACAACCAGTTAAAATGTTATGTATCTACGGTCATTTGTTTTAAAGTTACACCAAAAACTGAAGTCAATTTTGTGAAAAATAATTTGCATAAAAATTCCGTTTTTCCTTAATTTTTCTTTTGTTTTTCATGGCACTTTTGAAAATTACTGGGAATTTTAAATTTTGACCTCCCGAATGTACCAACAATATTCACTTTCCCATCGAACAAGATACTGAAGTTGAAAATCGAAGCATTATTTCGACTACTTGTCGTGTACACAGACACAAAATAAAAAAAAAACACACACATTATTGTAAAACCAATACATTCATCGGTTCACTCAGAATCTAAAATAAAAAAATAAAAAAATTACACACATCGTTGTGAAATCAATACATTCATTATTCCTCTCAGAATCTAAAAAAAGCATCAATTTTCTCTAAAGGCTGCTTCATCGAGTGGAAAGGTAATTAACTACTTTAAAGATAATACTTATTCTTCAGACAAGTTACTTATTGTGGCAAATAAAAATGTGTTAAAATGTGATAATATGTAAAAAATACTAAAGTTTTCAAATTTTTTTTTGAAGACGAAATGTGTTATCAAGTGTTTAACAAGTTGAAAACAGATCAAATGTTCTTAAAGAAATGCATAGATCTCAAAATTGTTTTGTTATGAATGTCACACAATTTAAGTCAAATAAAAAATAGGTAATTTTTTTTAATAAATAGTTAGATTACAAATTTATGATATGCTATGTCAGTTATGTTTCAAAATGAATAAAGGTAGTTTAATTTGTGTTGTATTTTATATCTATATAATATAATATAATATAATAATATGTTATATTTTAAAACCTATTAGCTTTGTACTTTTTTTTTTTTTAAATATCTGGTCACCATACCTATAGATATTGATACACATGTTAACTATCATTATAATTGCAAGTATATTATATAAAAAAAAACTGACAACTATTAAGAATGACAATGGTTTTTTCCAAGTAGACACATAGTGTAGTGTGTTTCATTACCTAATGTACGGCGTTGGAAGTGACTCTGTCAGAAATTTTCTGGTTTTAAACCTTAATGAGTTTAAACAGCTTTTTTTTTTAAGACCTGTTGTCTCAATTATTTAATGTGCGATTTCTAATATACGAATTCGTTGTGCAAACTATGAATGTCTTAATCTTTTATTTTTCTGTCTAACAACGATTAATAACCTATACATTTAAAACTATGTTATGTGTGCTTTCTTTCGGTATCTAAAATAATAAATAACGACTTTAATAATCGAACTTGTAGGTTTCTCGAACGTTTAGTTGATCTCGGAAAATCGAAAATACCCAGAAACGCAATAACCAGCCAGCTGCTAGTCGCAGGTCATACACTTTGATTTTACTAGTTTGCTGGAATACCATTGTAGTGGAAACGTTCCTTATCACTTTTTATTATCAGGTTGTAAATAGCTAGCGTGAAATGGTCTAGAGGTTACTAATGCAGTCGTTTTATTTACTTTTCCATTTCTTGGACCGCCTTCAATTTACCATTTCATACTCTTTTATTTTTCACGTCTGCGAAATTAATACGTTTTTTCCTTATCTTTGTCGTTACAAAAATCGACGGGGCGTATGTGCGACAATGAAATGGTCTTAATCCAATATAAGGAACGATTGGTGGGTGGGGGGTGAGAGGAGACAATGAGGGGAACGGGCGCGGAGTTATTATCGGGTATACCTATCGGAAAACTGAGCTCGTTATTTAATACGATTGAAAACGGTCCGGGAAAGGCAGCAGGCGAGAATAGACTGCCTAAAAGATAATCGAAAAACGAATGGTCAACATTCGTTAAGCGGCACGGGGGATTTCGTAATTCGGTGTGATGTTATATGGTTGTCATATTGTACCGATGTTTTTTCCTTATCACTCGATAATCGATTATAATATGTTTTTTTTGCATCATATAAAACGCGATAGTTTCGATAGACTCGATTGCTAAAATATTACGATAATCAAAAACCAATTCAATTTTTTCATCAGTCATTCCATCTAGTTCATGGTAGGTAAAAATATTATATTATAAGTTTGAAAACGTTTTAGTTTCAAGTAAGTACCTACTCTATTTATGTATACAAAAATAGCTTAATAACTTAAAGCTTTTATAATATATTTTTGTGGTAGGTACACGTACACCAGCTATTGTATTATAAATTCTAATAGTATACATAACAACTTAAAGGAAATATAACTCACTCAAATAAGTATTTATATTTTTTCTATGTAAATGTTAAATAAGTTTCAAAATGAACATAACTTTTACAGCACCAGACTAATTTTTAGAGTAACACGTTTTTAATATAGACAAAATTATTAATCACAATTTATATGACATCATGTAAAATAGAATTTGTTTAAATGTTAAAAGATAAAAAAAATACTTTAACTTTAATAGTATACAGGAAGAAATTTAAAACTAAAAACCTAGTAATAAATCAACTTAAAAATAAAATATTATTATAAGGAATATCAGTATTACACAGCGGTACACTACATCATAGTTATTATTGTTAATTAAAGAATACGTCAAAAGAAAATGTATTCAAAATGTAAAAATAAAAACATATCTTTTACCGTCCAATATATTTTTTGTTTGGACATAAGCTACTAATAATTCATATTGACTCAGTGTTTAACACTGTACAGTATTTATGACGATACAATAAATTTTTTCACCTAATACTTATCATAATAAACTTTGAATAATCTATAAAAACTGGTGCATACCTAAGTCATTAATCTATAAAATATATTAAAATTAAACAATTTTAAATGTAAACTAAATGTTACTGAGGAACAAAATATTTAGGTTGTGCTATAAGCCTATAATGTATATGTGCCTATTATGAAATTTTATTTACAATGAAATAACACTAACGGTATACATTTCATCTTATTTAAATTTATGTTGGTAGGCATTATTTTTTAACTGCAATGAACTCATTTCAATAATGAAACTATTGAATTTATATCACTTTTAATTACTTGAGCTGTACAACTAAGTTATATTTGTTAACATGTATAAATATAATACTAGTTTAATAATTTAAAATAATAACTTTTTAAACTTGACCACTGATATATATTATATAATATAACTTTTAACAACAAAAAAAAGAAGATATAATTAATTTGTTTTATGAAAAAAATCATCCCCTCTTTTTATGTCGTACTCATCTAGTTAGTATGAGGTACCTATTACAATTTTTTTGTTCGTAATTTCTTGAGCCAACAATTAAGGTCAATCACAGTCATTCCCAGATTCTCGTTATGTTCGTAACTCTTCTAAAATTTTCAAAACATCGGTAAATCTCTAATAGTATGAGGATAATTGACCAAATGTATTATGATAGTTGATTCTGTTGGATGTTTTATATTATCGAATCAGATTTAAAAACTCGAAATGAGTCCAACATTTCAAAATTCAAGGAATATTACGACAATAGACAATATGATTATGATTATTTATTTGTTTCAGGTGGGAATTTATTTGCTTGAACAAATATAAAGAATATATTTTTTAAAGATTTACTGTTTGTTTCTTATAAGGTTATATCCAATAAACATGGATGTAAACCTTTTTTTGGAATATTGTGTATAGTATTTATTTGAGTAGCGTTATTGTTAATAATAATATGGCTTTGGTTCAATAAAATGAGTTATACAATAAATGTGAAAATAACTAAAAAACAAGTTTATAATAATTATTATACTGTAGCCATTTTAATAAACCACGGATAAAAATGTGGATTAACACATCGTCCAATATCGTTATATATTTATGAATTATTTTATGATCACGAGCCTAGTGAATTTTTAAATGTTTGTTCGATTTTAAATCACATAAATATTGTTTATATACCTATAACTACCCAAGATAATATAATAATAATAATCAATTCGGTTATTATTGAATAGGACTTGCGATTAAAAATTGATTCGTGTCCTAACCTAACCAAACATTTTTCGATAATTATTGTCTTTATGTCAACGGATTTCCAGATGCCACTGCCGCAGTAGAAAGGCGCGTCATGGGGACGTCGGCACTGTGACAAAGGCTATAAAGTATTAATTCTGCGTTGGAGTGACCACACATAGGGCAGTTTGGTATTACTATAAACACAATTTTCGTCGATTAATAATCACTTGGACACAAAACGATAGATGACAGGAATCCACCGATGACGCCGCCTATCTGAGCGTCAAAACGTTGTTAACGGTACAATAACCATAGTGATGAGCTATAATAATAACAACATTATGAAGGCCTCGTGCACGCAAAACCGATCTACGGATTATACTACTCTATCGTTGCCGCCGTAAACCCTTTTCATTATTGGGTTTCGTATCGTTTCACATCGATTGCGGACTGGCCACCCGACAAGCATACAAACACGGTCCATTGTGATTGAAACCTTTGTTTCTATTTTGTCAGCGCGTGTTTTAAAACTCTATTCCCTACTAGTATTTACCTAGCTATTATCGGTACCCACTCATATATTATATTATATTATTATAAGCCTTCCAATCAAAGGACGCTACTTGAAAAACCGTAGACGGTTTTGTTTCAATATATGTAACCTACCACTTAAAGCCATAAAAATAAAAATAATAATAAATAAAACGGCAACCAACTATTTTGTTATAAACGACATAGGTATTATAATATAGGTATATAGGTATATACAGATATGATATTATTAAAATGAAAAAAAAAAATTCGGGTATCTCGTATATAATAATTAATAATGATCATTAATTTGATTTTTTTTTTATTATTATGCAGAGTGATTAATATTGTAATACTATACTCGTACCGCACAATGTATTTTAATCGATTCACTTAAGTATACAATATATTATGTATAACGTGTTTGTAAAATTCGAATATCGGTTTACCATTCGCGTAGATCGTTTATAGTACAATTTCAGACTATAATATACATTTACAGTAGACCGTACATTGTACCTACTATAGGATATGTCTACATGTCTGCGAACGCATGGAGTAACCTTCCAGTTAAGGAATCTTTGGGTCTCTTCATCGAATGTTTCAAAACTCAAAATGATTTCATAATTTATTGATTGTTTATATTATATAATTTTGTAATTAAAAGTGTGTTGTACACGACAAGAATTATTATGGAAACGCTAAATTAATAAAATAATAAATTAAGAAGTGGGTGAGACGGGAATTGTCTGTTGAATATTTGTCCCGATTTAAATATTATGATGCACCGATCCATGCGATATCGAAAGAAGTTATTTAAAGTACAAAGTGTGATATAAGATGATTTTGAAATCATAAATACATTTTTTATAAAACATCATGCATGCTGGGTACAAAATATTTTATATAAATGGGTTCATAATATTATAGAAATGCGTACTGATAATTATTTTTATCATAAAAATTCGATTTTTCAAGACGTGTATAAATTATTCGGTGATAATAATAATAATAAAAAAAAAAGTTACTTTATTATTTTTACAAAATACTAGGTATTAATATATTATTAATATATTATTAATACTAGTTATTGATAATTATGTTTTTTTTTAAATGTATGAATGTGGAATTGCAAATTTTAAGTTTTTTTTCTACATAATATAATATACATTTGGGACCTATAGGTTAATAATATGATTAATATTGAAATTAATAAAAGTCTATGTTACATTAATTGTTTTTTCTAAATATAGAAAAGTAAGTCACTACAATTGATTATATGGCATTTCATTGTAATTACTAGTTATAGTCGAGAAATGATTCAAAAAATAATATTTTTTATGATATTTTTATGATATGACAAATTACAATACACATTATATTGCAGTTATAATATTCAATCAAATTGATATTCTAAAACATATTTTTGTTCAATTGGAAATAATAACAATAAAATATGATTTAACTAAAACTGCTTTAAATTGAAATGTTTGATGTTATTAGTTAATACAACGTTTACTTGCTCATACCAATGTTTTAATGACAAATAAACATATTATCATTGATATCCATTAATTAATTATTTGGTTGATGTCAATACAATATAATCATTTGCATACCCTTAATTAAAATAATATATAGGTAAGTACAGTGTACATCGTGATAATCCCATTCATTCACACATTCGTGCATAATTTACACATATGTACACAAAAGAGGATCTAATAAAATTAGGAACTTTTCATGAAAGATATTTTTATATAAGTTCCAACCATATAATTATGTTTTTTTTTTTATTTTTTATTTTATAGATAGTTATTTTTAAATAAAGGTTTTGCTAGAATAAAGTAAAAAATATTATACTATTCTAAAAATCGTGTGTCTTAGGATACGTTTTTTTTCCTTCTATAATATTCTAACTCAGTAGTATTCACTACGAGGCCCATTTTACAAGTTAAGTGTGACCCCCACACT
>WHPZ01588176.1:0-46314 GCA_016617965.1 Macrosiphum rosae
TGTCCCTAAACAGTTCAAAATAAATCAAAATATTTTGAAAATGTTATCGTGTATAGAAAATGCAAATATAAACAACAAGTGAAAATTTCATGTATATACGTTCATTATTGTTTCAGAGTTACACCAAAAACCAAAATCTATTTTTTGGAAAACCGATTTTGCATAAGAATTCCCGTTTTTCCTTAATTTTTATGTTGTTTTTCCCGGCGCTTGTGAAAACTACTGGGAAATTTTTACTTTTGACCCCCCAAAGTACCAACTTCCTATCAGAAAAGCTACTGTCAAAGAAAATCCAAGCACTTTTACTGTCCTAAAACGTGATGACAGACACAAAAAAAAATTTTAAAAAAAACACACATCATTGTAAATTCAATACATTCATTGTTTCACCCAGAATCTAAAATATTTCATTCAATCTTAGTCAATAAATAATAATATTATTAAAATATTATACATTTATACATATATCACTAAATTAGATGACTTGTCAGGAACATTTATACAGATTAGGAAAAAAAATATTACATAATTTTACACGTCACCCCCGCCTCTCAAATCCTCCACTGTTAAATGTAAACTACACATATTTTTAACTCAGTAATTTAGGTGGTACAAATATAAATTATAAAATACAGCTCTAAAATTGTTTACCTACAATATTTAATATAACAACTTTTTAATTTTATATAACCAATGGCAACTATAAATACCAACAAAAAAATATTGTTTTTTTGTGAGCCTCTCTTTGAAATGCACATTCTCGGGTATAAAATTACTTACCTAAGTACCAAATTTTAGAACCATGAGTACGATAGACTTGACTGTACACACACACACACACACATATATATATATATATATGTACAGAAACAATGCCTGTTATTTAATGATTATTAAATATTAATAATATATTACCTTGTAATAATGCGTATTATTTTAACTTTTTAAGTCCATGTAGATAATTGTATTTTTTAATTAAAATTGTGAAAAAAAAATCAATCGTTGTTGCTCAAGGACATCTATTTCGGAACCATTTCCGTTGATTCGTTGATATGACGAGATCGCAGGTATCGTTCCTCATTCTATATAACTACAGCTGGCGAGGTCTTCCCCTTGATTGCATATAGGTTTCTGGTCAGGACATTTCATAAGACTTCACCCTTATGCCAAATGTGGCTAACCACGCAAAAAGTTTTTACCTGTAGGAACATTCAGCATTCTGATATTTATCTTGTGATACAACTTCTCTTAAACAGTATTTTTTATCTCCCATATAGTCATATATTCCTCATTTTAATTTCGCATAGGCGTGAATTTTCTACAAAACTTTTCTTTTGAGTGTAAGTAATCTCTCCTAGTCCCATTTTGTAGTATACCATGTAACATAATATGCTTACAATATTAGATGCCGGTTGCACATAGCAAGTATACAATTTTTCTTTTGTAGATTTAGAACTATACTAGAACTCAGGGGCGTATACAAGGGGTTAGGTCCCCTCCCATTGGCTTTGGAGTGAATAATAATCTTCCATATTGTGTTTGATGTGAATATTGAATCAATTCAAATTATATTCATTGTTCCTTATAATATTGTTAAATATTTTACTACCTAAGTCAAAAGTTTTGAGAGGGAGGGGGATTCGGCTAAAATTGTTTTTTATACTACTGAGACATCCCATGTATAAAACTTAACTATTATGAAAACATAATGCACAATATAATATTTATCAGTAGCCAATAAGTGGGCATAATAAATGTATATTATTGCCTATTGGTATGTATATGTATATGCCTGTTGCCATTGCAAAAGCTATTTCTAACTTTCAACTTTCCTTTTCTTAATTCATTAGGTACTGGTAGCTACTTTCTGACACAAAAAAAAATTGCCCGCCATATAATGAACAGAAATAGTACCACTACCTTAACTAGTAAGCAGCTCACTTAGTACTTTGAGTGAGTTGTGGGGAGGAGAGCTGAAAACTTTCAGTTTCGAATAAAATGTATACTTACGTAAAATAATAGTTATCACTTATCACTCAAGTGGCCAGTTGGAAATTGTGCTGTCAATTGGTAGTCACTTAGTGTTATAATATAATTATAATTATTATAATTAAGATTAATCTTGAATCACATGGTATCTACAAAAGGTGCTATTATATAAAGTAGACCGCCCATCTATATTATCATTTTTAAGTAAGTTATGATCATTTTAAAAATGGTCACAACTTGCTTCTTAATACAAATATCAATGAGACTCTGAGATGCTCTAGATAATTATCTTACCTTTAAATTTTATAAGAGGTAAAATCATTTTAATTTTAGAAATTACAGAGTAAAATATATTATTGTGACCGTAAAAAATAAATGTTGGGTACGTTTGTAAGACGGAGACATCAAACGCATCAAACGCCGCTTAGCGTCCTCTTAACATAAAATACATTTTAAATATTTGATTGTTTAAAAAATTGTAAATGTTAATCTAGCTTAATTTTCTCAATGCTTTTATTTTTGTTTATCTTTTACACCAAGGGCGAATCGAGTAGGTACAGGAATTTATACAACAAATTATTTAATTATGGTACTTACCTACCTATTAAAATACTAGAATGCCTAAGTGTTTAATGATTAATGTATCGCAATAGGTGAGTTGATTCCCGAGACCTACTTTATGTATTAGTTGATTCCCGGATCATTATTAGGTATGTACGAGTGAATGCATTTAAACACTAATTAGTACTTTTAAATTTATTCAATACCTACTCAAATACTCAAATTCGTGAAATGTGAATGATATGATAACAGGATTGTGTTGGACATAGGTATTGCATTTGACCGGCACTGCAGTAGATACTACATGTGATAAATGTGAATTACATTATTATTATTTAAATTGTAGTATATTTTGAATTTTCCTTTGACAAATTTGGTTATACTTGAAGATGGTTCATTTATAAGATTTTTTTTCTGCTTTCTAGAAATTGAAGACTAAATAGTAAATATTCAGTAAGTAGATTAATTTATTAAGTACCTATTTTAACAATGAAACAACCTATTTATCTACGTTGTATGTGTTAATATCAGGTGTGTACTAGCACCATTAGATCAAACAGTCGACAAGCAACAAGGTGTTTATAAACCTGTCAAGATATCCGCGGTAAGGACTAAGAACTGAGAAGTAAAACACTAAAACCTTCAGGCTAATTAGCTAGTTGTTACCAAATATCAGACTGAAGAAGTGAAAAATTACCTATATTATGCTATTCATAAGAACTCAGAATCATAAAATAATCTACAGAGTACAGTAAAATCATACAAGTAAAATAATTCGAACCTAGACTAAACTTTAGGTTAGGTTAATATAATTTTAAAAACATGATTACCATTGTTGTATACATATCTGTAGGTTTTTAATGAAAATACTTGTACTTCGCACAACAAAAACTCCAGCAAAACTTTTTACCAATTTTGCATTGCATATTTTGTAGTTTTTATCAAATTAATGTTTTTTTTTAAATAAGACACTGGGATTTTCAATTGTATTGCATTTATTCATACCACCAACTGATTCCAATAGGGACCAAGAAGTCCATACACTCAACAAAGACTTATATCTCATAGTGGTGAATTATTGATGGAATCCAACTAGTGCAAAATACTGTGTTTAAATGACTAAACAAATTCTAAAATTTCCAAATATTCAAATAGTTTAATATAAGTAACAACACAATTTTGACAACCAACAAAAATTTATAACAAAAATTACACTTATTACTCTTTAAACAGTATAAAAGAACATTCACTCATAATAATTATAAATTTGTAATATTACTTCAAAATTATATAAAAAACGTGATTAATTTAATAAATGGATAATTTTAACTAATTTTGTTTAAGTAAGAGTATATTCTTTTTTATAATAGCAAGTTTATTGATTTTCATGAAATAAAATATTAAAGAAATTTTTCTAAAAGTGTTGTCTATATTTACTTTTTATGTTGTACTTACCTCAAGGGTTTGATTTGAGTGTGGCTCAAATTTGAATTTTATTCTATCCCAAAAAATGTGAGACTAATTAATTAATTATTACATTACTTAAATCTTCTTAAACATGTTGGAAAAAATATTTTGCTACACTGTGTAATGTTTACAAATAACAGTATTAATATGTATTATGTAAATGAAAAAAAGGCGATAACAAAAGGAAAATATTTTTTTAACTGAAACCTCAATAATTATATCCAATAAAATACAAATTTCTCAAGTTTAGTTCAAAATTAACAAAAAAGATGTATAACAAATTTATAAATAAAAATCAGATTTAAAAAAATGAGATCAACATCAGGATTTATTGTCCTGGAAATAAAATATAACATTAATAAAATCAACTAACCATATTATCTTACAGCAAAATATTTCAACTCAAAAGTAAATGATTACATCATGACATAATCATCATTGAATTTCCATCCAATGATGCTGAAAAACGATTTGAACATGTTCTCATCACACAGTGTCTAGTAAACATCAGGAAACAATTTTCAGATTCTGGAAATAAAAATTAAAGATAATTTTTTTTACGTTTTTATTTTTTTTTGAAAACATTTAATTCTCAAAAGATCATACATGAGTCTAAAATTGTTTAAAATTATGAATACTGTATTACTAAATCCGTTTAGGCGGTTGATACGAACACAATGGAAAATTGTTTATTCTTTTAGGTATACTTATGTTATTACGTAGGCGGTAGGCGTAATCAATAGTTATAATAATAATAATAATAATTATAATAATAATAATAATAATAATAATTATAATAATAGTAGTAATAATAGTAATAAATAACATTTGTTTATAATTATTTATCATTTAAACCTAAGTTAGGTTATTTTTCGGTTGGCGATAACCTAAATACACGAGCCATCACATTGTGTTTCATCCGCTGGAAGCGGTTCTCAACCAAAATGGTACCATCTATAATAAACAATATTAGTATGTAGAATATTGAATTTTTTTAGTTATCATATCAATAGTAATAACTAGTAAAAATGAAAAAACAATTTTTTCTTTTATATTTTTAAAATGTTGAAAAGTGAGAATTTTGTGCTGGTGCTAAATATCATGCTATTCACAAGCGTTTAATTGTCTTTTATAATTATATTTTAGGGTTCGGCCTTATTATTAAGAGATCCAACAAAAGGGGCTCAGCAGCTATACAAATTAAAAAAAAATAAATTAAAACAGTTTGTCAGATTTGACAGTCCAATCGGATCATATAATTTTAGCAGATCTTTGTTCGAAATTGGCAAGTTTTTTTAATCACATAAATGCTTGTCTGCACAATACTATCTAATGGCATATGCCAAATGAGCAGTAATACAATAATACTGTTCTAATTCTGATAAGCAATCATCAAAGTGCATCTCACAATGAGAGAAAAGTTGTATGAACTATAATTACTAATTAGTTTTAAATAATGTGTATCCAAATGAAAGATATCCTACACTAGTAATATATTATTAAATCTTGGTATAGGTACTGACTATTCAGGTTTAATTCAAACTAGATAAATGATTATAAGGTTTAAATCCAATAAAATCTGTTCCGATTAGACTATAAGTAACATTCTATAACTTATAAGCGTGTCATTTCTAATGATTTAAGGTCACCCCCCAGAATTGCCATTTGTATGGTATCTGAAGCCATGTCGGCGCTGCTTGAAGACTCCGTGTAGCTAGGTGTGCCTTCTGTCCATGTAGCTTCCACAGATTGTCTGCCTGCTGAACCCCCGATGCCAGATGTAGTGCTGCCCGATCCCACACTCAATGTAGACGACTTACTCTCGCCGGCGTGCGACGAGCCAGAAGGGCCATCTATGCGCAATCCTGGTGATGGACGACGTATGCGAGTCATGCTGGAACGTTTGTCGTATACAAAGTCACGACGAATAGCATCCTCAAATGCTGGAGGTGGCGTTGAACATGTGGAAAATGTACCTTCCGCATCTGTTTGATCACGCGTTCTTGTACGCGACATGCTACGACGCTTGGATGGTGAACGTTTTAGGGGACACAAAAGTTTCTTGAACACAGATCTAAAATAAATAATAAATGTTAATCAACAGATGAATAAACAAATTAATATTAATATTAGGTACATACTTGGTCATAAAGTCCAAAAATCTAGTGGCATAGAAATCAGGTCTGTGTACAGAAACAGAGTCGCCATCGTGTATGATAGCTTTGAACGTATGCTCCAGTTTCTTCTTTAGTCGATAACTTTGTAATATGTCAATAATTCCGACAAATAGTAATAAGCTATCACCACTTCCACTTCTAGCAGGTATGCCACCTCTAGGCGAAGCACAATCTTCATCTGAAGAAGTTCCAGTGTCTGCTTGAATACTTTCCATTGCTGTTGAATGAGCCATCAAACGCTGCCGGTTGGCTTCAGCTGTTCGACTTAAAGTAGATGTTTCTGATAAAGTATCTGCATCGGTTTCTACAGCCTTACGTAACCGTGCCACTCGTCTTTCTTCTTTCTCTCTCTGAGCAAGGTCGACGTTATGAACACCTACTAAAAGACTGTAGTCCATTATTTTAAAACTTTCTAGTACTCGACAATCTCTTTGCATAGTTTTGAGAAGAGCTGAGTGAGTGTCTGGCTCCAAAAAAATACCATCAGGATGATGTTCTTTAAAGTCTAAATCTTTAAACGTAGGCGATGATTTTTGTCTTTCGTCTTTGGAAGCTTTTCTTTTGTAAGTCGAGCCTTTCAGATCATACTTTTGGTGCATTTTTATGTTAGAAGGTAATAAATTGTTCATAGCTACTAATCTAATGTTTTTTGAGTTGCATTGATAACAATAAAGACCGAAAAATTTTGGCAACAGAGTTCTTGGATTCTGATTCAAATTCATATAGTATCCAGGAAGTAGTTTTTGTAAAAATTCACCTTCCTTATGTTGTACAGTTTTCATGATAAATTCATCATCCCGAGTAAGGTAAAATATTGATCCACTAGCACCCGGATTGGACAGTTCACGAAGTGGTGAGTTACAAAACGATATAAGATAATCATCTGGCTGAATGCCAAACAAGTCTCTGAAATAGCGGAATGCAATTGGAGCGTATGTCTTAAAAATAAACTCTGGATAATGATGAGCTGGAGTGTGATTAGTACCATCACTTGGAAACACAGTCGTTTCAACGGTCATAAAATCTTGCATAAGCAAATCGCGTTCAGGCTTTGAAGCAAGGCCTCCTACTGCATGCTGTATTCCCAGTTGTATGGAACCCATAATTTGACCAGTTTGAATTTTTTTATAAGTGATTTCTCCATCAACACCCACTCGCCTATGTCCAAGTTTCTTCTCTTTTTCTTTGGCTTGGAGATCATCTTGTTCAGCAATTGAGATGTCTTTTTCAGTAGCAACATCTAAAACAGTCATAAAATAAAATCAGTACCTAACAAGAAAACCATTGAAAAAAAAATGAATATCTAATAAGTAACAAATACATGTTGTGGGTACATGACAGGGGTCATACAAATTACAATAATTTCATAATCTATTCTAAACATGTTTTTATTTTTATTTTTCTAAGGTTCTAATATTATAGCAATTGATATAGGTTACTTACATCTAAAATAGTTTACATTTTCTAAACATAAATATTATATGATACTATGATAGTAATCATTTTCAAACGAGGACAGCAGTGGCACCTAAAACTGTTTCACTTTATCTACGTCTCCCCTTAACAGTGTTTTATTTTTTATACATAAATATAAAGTTAGAACTTCAATGGTAAAAAGCAAAGAAATCAATAATAAAAAAGTTCGCGTTATCGTCTTCAATTTTAGTCAGCGATTTGTAATATTATTAATTGATTACTACGCTGCAAATTGCAATTCGCGGTTTTAAATAGTTTTCGATGTCATTACGATTTTTTGGGCTTAAGTATACGTTTTATTCCAAAACATCGATAAATACCTTGTTGAAAAAATTATCGTCACGCGACTGTCCCAACAAAAACAATTTTATTGTATGGCGCCGTCCCCGTTCTCGAAATCTCGATTGACAATAGTTATTATAGGCATTAGGCAATTTAGCCGACAACTGCGGGATACCATATTACCACACAGATTAAAACTTTTAGAATATTATAATCTGTGATATTACTATACAGTATGTGTCTCTAAAGATGTGTTGCGTGTTATCATACTAATGTATAAATATAATATAATCTGTGGGTACAGTATCAAGCTATTTTTACAATTAATATCTTACCCGAAAGTTTATGGCATCTTATAAAAAATATCAGACATTTCAAGAAATTAATCATAGTCGATATAACAGTTTAAAATACATTTTACGATTTGTGAAGGAAAACTGTGCCTTAGAAAAGTTGACTGACGGTCACGAGCGTACATTGAAGTCGAAATGATTAAATGTCATTCAACAGTCAACACACAGAACGACTTATCTGAGTTATCATTTTTACATTCGATAAAATTGAAAATAATTACTTGTCATATTTTATAGTGGAATGGAATAACAGATAAGACGATGCTTGGTGCGTGTATAAGTAGGATCATAAATATCAATGATCAATCATACAGTTTAGTTAACCTGATTCCTGAACTATTATGTAGTTCTACACTACATTATATGGCAGTAATAATACGTCATGGGCGTTGGATAATAATCGCTAAGAGCATGAGACAATAAAACCACTAACCAGTCATGAAAATAAGAACCCAGTCGAAATTAAGGACGAAGATTTTTTTCTACAATACCTCTGTCGAAAACTTATTTCCCCTATTCTGATTTCCCGTTTCGTTTGACGCTCACCATAACGCTGTAAGACGTAAGTCAACTATAATTATAAAGATAACAATTTTTCTACGAATAAAAATAAATCACTAAATAAATATTAGGAAAATTGTCGTTAATAATAGGTTTCATGAAAATTTTAAAAATACTGTCTTACCCACATACTCAGAACTCAAGACCTACTGCACATATTATGAGTGTGTACTGTGTAGGAAAAGCTTTTATTTGTGTACAACGCTGAACAATCGGTATAACAATATAATATAATGCTCTAAATTTGTCTTTATAAAACACGCGGTTCAACACGAGCTTTCAAGTACACAATGCAACAACGATTAATATTTTTTAACAATAAAAGAGTTAATGTATGGTAGTTTTGTGCTTTTTCATTATTCAGTATATTACCCTCTACCAAACTTTGAAAATACTATACACATGAAACCATTTTGTACCATTAATTCGAGCATTCTGACTCGCAACGTAATAGGTAATATAATAAACATTTAAAAAACAATTTTCTTTCTTACAATATTTTTTCAAACTATTAATTTTGGTCGAATAGACTTGAAAAAAAATATGTACAGACTTTCAGTTGTGATCACAGGTGGGCGAGGGCTCACAACCCCCCCCCCCCGGAATTGTTTTTCGTTGTTAATTTTTTTAAACTAAATTTTACATTTAGAAAATATTATATTCACAACCCCCTCGGGAAAAGAATCCTGTGTGCGTTACTGCAGACTTTTATAATTATGTTTAACATATTTTATAAAATATGTTTACAATGACTTGTTTTAGATATAGGTATACATTGTACATTATTTAAATTAAGACAAAAATACAAAATACTACTTAGTACTGTTATTAAAACAATTTATACCTAATATTTTTTGAAAACAAAATACAACATTTTAAATACTTTCTCATGAAAAACCAACAAAATACAATAATCGCCATTTATGCTGGCAAATTGGGCAGAGGTGAGTTTGTCTTGGTTAAGAAAATTATGGCAAAAGTTCAATTAAGCAATGATTTTATAAGGATAATGTTTGAGTCAGTCCTAAGAATTGTGTCCATAATATGCCTGGGTTATGCCTGGATTAAATGGTGACTATTGTATAAAAACAGGACAAGTGCTTTGAAATTAAATATGACTGGTATACAATAAACTAGATATTTACTAGAACTAAAAAATATTTTATTAATGATATACTTTAGCAAATTAATTTATGGATGTGCACAGGATATTTTTGCTTTCTGGATGTTGCAAAGATAAATAAAAATCATTATAATATTTTGTCTTCAAGTACAAAAAAAGAAGAATAAATATGTGTGATTAATAAAATAATATAGCATGACCGCATGAAAAAGTATGTCATTGAATGGTCTAAGTTCATACAAAGGAGAAATAAACTAATAAGACTGGAATACATGAAACACTAAAATATGAAGAAAAAAAAAGCGATTACGGATTAGTGAAATGATAAATGAATTGCCAAAACCCATATTTTTTACCAGAATATTAAAAGCTTAGAATAATATTCAAGAACCTGAGTTTTGCATGCACTGCAAAAATGTACTAAAATGTTTAAATATTAATCATCCATTGAAATATTTACAATGAATCTATTGTATCACAATATCTTAAAATTAACAAAAATATGTAACACAAACTCTTTATTTAAGTAAGAAATATTGTATTGTTGGGATTATTTATTAAATTAGAGAAGTAGCTAGATACTAATTAATATATTATACACTAAATCAATATAATCATAAATTATAATCAATCATGTTAAATTGAATAGGTACCCAATTATAAATATACCAGAACTTAAATAAAAATAGTTTACAAATTAGATAAATAATTTAGTATTTACATGGAATATGTCTAAAAATGAAAATGGAAATTTTTAAAAACATATAGGACATATGAGTACTTCCTTCATAATTTTTTTTCTAAAAATATTCACGAAATCTATTTTTGAATATGTTTAAATTAATTTCATAAATATACATAAAATATTATCTTTAAGTCTCAATTATAGGATTATTAAGGCATGCCATGTTGCATACATTTTAGGATGGTCACCCATCCTCGTAAAAGCAACCCTAAGAACATAATGCCATGCCATGTCAATTAAGTATATATAAAAGAAATCATAGAGGTACCCTAATAACTTATTAGTAATAAGTAGGTAATAACAAAAACATTAATTAATCATACCAATATATCAAATAGTTTATACTAATAAAGCTAATACTCTATATACAATTAATTTGACACATTGTCTATTCTTTTAAGTACTAACAAAATATATAGGTATGTTCCGAGGTAAGTTCAGACATATAGTTGAGAAAAGTAGACATCTGAAACAGGGACTGGTACCAAACCTATAAGAACCGGAAATTTTAAAATATTAAGAACCGGAACCAAAACCTTTATTTTAATAAATAAAGTACTGGAACCGAACCGGAATTTTTAAATTAAATAGGTTCTTTTAGGTTCAAAAATAAAATTATTTTATTTCTCATAATTTAATGGTATTACTGTTTAGTGTATAAACTATATATGATCAAATGATGAGTTTTCTAATATTTCTCATACTATTAATTAAACCCACATTCCGGATAAGTATTTAAAATTTTTATACTTTTCTGTACCAAAATTATCTGGAACCGGTACCGAAATTATTTGGAACCGATATCTTTATTTTTTTTTTATCAAAAACCCAGAACTAAACTGGAACAGTTATTTTATTTTTTGAGAACCAGTACCGTAATCAATACCGATAAATTCTAAAGGTTCCTGTCCGTGATCTGAAATTTCTAATAGGTAGGTAATTAAAATAAACAATTTCAACCTAATAACATTGATTAAACATGAGTGCTATAAGTTTAATCAATAGGTACTATTAATCATTAATGTCTGATAAAATATTTATTTATTTTTATTTCCTATATAATAACATAAACATTTTAAACTAAGGCCGTTTAATATCATTGGCAATAGCTTTTAGTTTATGCCTACGGCCTACCAATATCACAATAATTAGGAAATGTAGTCTAGGAAAATTAAATAAATACCAACTTCATTCATAATTATGTTTATAAGATAATAAATCATACAAATAGGTTATATATATATATGTGTGTTACGGGCAATGTTGATAATTGGGGCATTATATACATTGTATAGAATGACCCTCATTTTTGGGCAATTTGAAAATTGTACAAGAATTTTCTATATTGTCTTGGAATTTTAATAGAATGGCCAATTTATAAACAGAGTATAGAGTGTTTACAAATACGATCAGTGGTTTAGTTTAATTTGTTTTGCCGTTTAATTTAATTTGTTAAATAAGGAAAATTTTAATGAATTATTAATGAAAAAAAGATTCAAAAAATACATACTTAAGTGAATCAAAGTATGATTTAATTGCACATCTAAAGCAATTAAAAAATGAAACTGAAAAATTTGAACCAAATGATTATGCTCTTAAAAAAATATGTGATTCAAATATCTGAAGTAGAAAAATTAATTTTTCCTGTAACTAAAGGTAATACAATTAAATATTATGTACATAATGAATGCTTGTTCAACATTATAAACGAGGTGCATTTATCAATTGGACATGATGATAGGAATAGAATGGAGTATGAATTTAAAATAAAATTCATAAATGTAACTAGAGAATCGATTATAATGTACTAAATAATTGTCAATTGTGTCAAAAAAAGGGTTAGTAGTAAAACCTATTAAATCATCCGAAATGAATTCTCGTTGCCAGATTGATTTGATTGATATACAGACACAACTGGACAGTGAATATAAATTAATTTTGGAGTATCAAGATCATTTGACAAAATACGTTTCACTCTGATCATTAATACAGAAACGTGCTGAAGAAGATGTCGATAAAACATGTAGGTAGTGATTTTTGTAATATTATTGTAGTTATATTATCAGGTATCCCTACAAACTGTTATTAGTAAAGTATGCTTGTTTTAAAAAATAATTTGTTATGGATTTATTTGGATATTCAATAATAATATGTATGAAATTGGAACATCAGAAGGCCGCCTTCCCAACTTATATAGCCGTAACCAATTTATAATATGTAAGGAGTCTTTCATTAAAGTTGAATACTACAATTAAATATTAGGTACTAATTTAAGGGAAGTGGTAAGGAAATTATCAAACTTGGGTAGTTGGGTGGTCAGGGATATGACCAATGTTCATGTTTACAAAAATGCAAATGCAATGCTGGAGGACGCCTTTGTACATCAAAATATCATAGTAGTAATCCATGTTCTAATAAATATTCATAAAATATAAAATCGTTCCTTTTTTTTTTTTAATTTTTATGAATAATTATATTTTAAATTTATAAAATAATTTTGTTTTTCTAGTTGTCTTTACATTTAACATAAAATATTGCATGTTTCATATTGTCTGCTAGATTAAGGTCATTGTATAGAATGCCCAGGCCAAATGTGGTAATTTCTACATTGACAGCCTACATTTGGCATTCTATACATTGGCCGGGCATTTTGTAAAATACCTGATTTTCTACATTGCCCGTAACATATATATATATATATATATATATTAATTTAAGTATATTATTCATATAAATTATACGTACCTATTTCATATTTATAGTATTTATACCTCAATACAAATAATATTAGAAATACTAGTTAATGGTTAATGAGGTACAGGTGCTGTAAGCCATAGGTACTTGTTATGATTAAGAGCTCTTTAAATTAATATAATGAAAACATTTTTATAAATTATTTAGGTACCTATAAATACCTATTATGATTTTTTGCATCCCAACAAATATTTATCGGTAAAATAATTAATTGCTTATAATTACTGGTAATGGTATAAAAATATTATTGCATATACCTAAATATCAAAGGGAAAAGTATTAAATAAAAACCTACTTACAAAAATGACAATCTTATAATTCAATAACTGAAAAAAATTGTCACTTATTGAATGTTGAAACTAATTATTTTAAATTTAAAAAGAATAAATTATAATAGATATGTACACAATATCAATAATACTTAACTCACCCTTATCAAGTGTTGATTCAACCTGTTCTTCAACGGCGGGTCTGATATCGTTAGTAGCCATTTTGCTTAAGATTTTGCTATTTGATTATCTATATCTTTGCATGACCCAGCAACTTCATTCAACTTAGCTGCTACTAATTCATTGAATCGTTGACTATAGCTTTTGCTGATATTAGACAATAGTGCAAAGTGAGTTTCGTAACTGAATTGCGAGTTGTTGGTGTCTTGATCAAAAGCTTTGGCAACAACACAAAATCCTTGTTTATTCAAGAGCACACAAAACTTTTGATTTTCAAGTGTTTCGATATTCAAGTATACACCGTCAGAAACTACCAATGACGATATACTTATATGATTCAACAGGGATATCTCGCTATCGATCACAGACTTTGCTTCAGCGTACCAATCAAGTGGATTTTCCATGTAAGTGATTCACCTGAAATGTATACAAAAAATCATTAACGTCTAGGTAACGACAATCAAGATGAACCAGTTTAAGCCAAGGTTAACAATGTTTTGCCTAACCTAAAAAAACAATGTTTTAAGCTGAAGGACGCAAACGGCTCAAACATAAGAAACATTAAAATATGTAAACGACGGCCAAACCAGAATCAACAATAATAAGAGGCGGTCGAGGATGCACGCAACAGATTCGGTGATCAAGGCATAAGCAGTAGGCAGAATATTGCATACAGGGCAAAACGACTTACGGGTGGGTGTTTTTGTTCAAAGGTCGACCAAGTAATCTAAAGGAAAGGGCGGGAACCGTGGTGCCGTCCGTCTTAACGCTAAAAAATAAGCGACGAGTGAATTCTATAACAGAACATTTTCGCGACATTTAAAAAACGCATAATAATAATAATAATGTTATACATTATACAACAACTAAATATCTACAAAATAATAACAGAACCCGAAAAATTATCACTAGTCTTCACGAATCACAGGTGTTGATAATAGGAACGGTTTCGGGTGTTGAAGTTAGCGACGATCGATGATGAACAATTTTCCACACTTTTTTTTTTCTTTTCAAAACACTGTCTGCCGCCGCCACCACCGGTCTGCGCGGGTTAAGCTGGATTTCACGTACGCTTGCGCATCTCCGTCCCACTTCGCGGTTAATATTATTTAGCACCGCCGCGAATAATATTAGACTGATATTGAGTGTAGTAGCGAACGAATTATTTTTTTAAGCTCGAAAACTCTAAAAAAAAAAAAAATGTCGAAAGAGCACGACAGTTTTTCGGTTGTGCCCACATTTTTTTAAACGATACATACTTGTTTTATACTTGCTACTACTCGGTATGAAACCTACGAAAACAAAACGATCGACGATTTTTCGAGATCACCGCGCACTACGCCCCGACGGCCGCGATACACAAATACGACCTAGAATGCTTGCCTACATATTCTGTTACGATGTGTGTACATGTGAACCGTATACCGCAAAAATCGTTAAACCGCGGTCGATAACAATGATAATATTATTACGATATGAATAATCTGAGCAAAAGAAAAAAACTAAAACTAGATAGCGAAATTTGGTCGATTAGAATATTATTCTCTTCGCGTACTTTTATGCGGCCGAACGACGACGTACGACTAGCCGCCGGGACTAGGTACGCTGCAGTGACTACTGACTATGCAATTATAGGTACAACTAAAAAACGGTAAATGGGCGTACAGCTCTCTGTACATAGGTAATATGGACAACCGAATGCAGCACCTACCTGTATGTCGGCTTCGGCTCTCGCAGTAGGTACACCCGGTTATACCTTATACCTAGGTAGTAGTAGGCATCGACGTACGCTTTATAGAAAGTGTCTGCGCGAAATATTAATGTCATGATTATTATACTGCAGCAGCTATACATCGACGACGACCTAAAACGTCTCCGAATACGATATTAGATAGCTATAGCCAGCAAGGTTTACTCCGGTATATGCCTTCGCGTGCGTCTTATTATTTTGTTATATTATAATATACTGTCGACTTCACGATGGCTCCCAAACTGATCCAGTCTATTATAATCGTATGAATTTATTGAAATCGAAATGCGATCGTCAAAAAATATATTATTAATTATTCGGCATTGTGAATAATGTATGACATTGTTAAACGGCATCACACTCGCAGGTAATGTATGTGTATCAATGGTAGGTATTCGTCTATATACCTATAATATATGTACATATTATTATACCTATATATACGATACATCGGAATAGTAGATAGGCACTCTCAACTCGCAACTTTACTGTCGTAGTGTCGTAACCCGTAGGTACCGAAAGATAACGACGGAGTGGTCTAAAGCATAGGCCTATAGAGAAATTTATATTTTTCAATATGTCTATAATCTAATACATATTATATTATTATTTTTGTTTATTAAGAGGGAAAGATATCTAATAGTACCTACTTAATCGTTATGCAAGAAAAGCCACAATGTCTTACGTGTTTTCTTGAACAAACATATTTTATAAATATAATATAATACCTATATTAATATGTACAGTAAATAGATAGGTACCTACTCGCAGCGGGAAATGTAGGTAGGTGGTATAGTAGTGTGGTACCTACTACCTACCCATAATGTTATATTGTTACAATATTTTATAATGCTATGGCCATCACCGGATTACGACCATACAGATAGATTAAACGATTTTTAAGCCAACTAATATAATATTATACTTATTACTTAGCTGAATTTATCAAATATAATAGATCACGTAGGTATTTTGAATCACGTTTTCTGGAAAATATATTTTCTACCATTGACTATGATTACAATACAATTAATACCTATTTTATATTTTAATTTATCTATAATCAATTAGACAATATTTACACCTCAGACATAGTTTAATAAATAAATCACAAGGTGCCTCCCCGACTAATATTATATCAAAAAAAGTGGGCAACTAGATACCGATCTTCTGTACAGTAGGCGTCTAGACAAAAATATTTAGAAATTTATGACATCTAAAAAAAAGATGAAAAATTCTATTAATAGATTAAAATGAGTCTAAATATTGATTTATGTATCTATATATAGAAAATAATAAAATAAAATAATTTGGTGATGATTTCAAGTACCTACCAACGGTTATTATAGTTTTTGGATTACAACGATATAAGAACATTACTATAAGATTTTATTTATTTACGGGTGAATATCCAATGTCTAACTTCAGACGATCATAAAAAAATATTGTGGATATTGTAGATAACTTTTTTTTTAATTTCCACTAACAACTTTAAGACACCTAACACTTCGTATTAGATTTGAAGTTTTTGACCAAGCGAAAAATATTGTATAAATAATAATTTTAAGAAAACTAACAAAAATGGAAAAAAATATGATAAAAATATTTTTTAAATGTTATTGTGTATAAAAAATGGTAATATAAACATTCGGTGTACATTTCTTTTATCTACGGTATACGGTTATTTTTTTAGAGTTACACCAAATAACAAAATCGAATTTTCAAAAAACTAGTTTTGCGTAAAAATCTGTTTTTAATTTCTTTTCCCCCGACTCTTGTAAACTACTGAGAAATTTTCTAATTTCCTAATTTCTTATTTCCTACAATTATTTTCAATATTTCGAATTTTTCCGTTTTTTTTTTTTTTGTAAACCTTTAACTTTTAAAAAAGCAAAATGTGAATGTAATGCCTATGTATCTATATGTGGTATATATATTAAAGTGACTGGTCGAACGTTTTATGGTAATTTTACGAAAGTTGCAATTATTTCGGTGACGACGCGTGACTATGACGTATAAATAACAAAACCGATTTATATCAGGTATTATACACCTGGAGTTCCTAATAAATATAGTTTACGCGTGCAGAAAATAATATATATTAGTAGGTATATTTACAGCCCTTCAAATATTTATAACTCTGCAACGATGAAGACCGTCTTTAAATCACACGCTGCCAAAGTAATAAAATGGTTTTTAATCAAAAATTATAATAGTTTGTCGTTGATAGTAAAATTTGATAATATAAAATATACTATTGTGGTATTGTATTATAAATAATTAAGCTATGTAGTATAAATTCTCCATTCTATAAGTGACTATCGTAACTAGTATATACCTACCTACCAGCTACCTACCGGCTACCTGGTACACAATTAATAAAAAAATAAAAATAAATAACACGTTCTCTGTACTTATATTAGCAAATAGCAATATCGTGTACGATTACCGTGAGTACTAAATCCTCGGTACATACTAGTTGTCTCCCAAAATATTGAAATTGCCATTCTAGTATTCTAGTAGATAATAGGTATTCAGTACTTTTCACTATAGTTTCCTCCGATGATCAGGTAGGTGGGTAGGTCATAATTATATATTTATATACGAGTATCTTATGTAGAATATTAAGAAGTGGTTAATGAACTTTTCTAAAATATACCATGTATAAATAAATAAACTTATGTATACTTACGTAGTAATATAATAATGTATTGTATTATATAATTGTAAAAAAATCAAGTTTACAGTAAGATATATTTAATAACATTTAAATTAATTTAATTTATTAATAAATAATATGAAATAATAATGATAATTATCCTTATAGGCATATAGATTTTTTTAATGTATTACTTATAGGAAAAATCGTTGTTTTATTTTGAGTGTAGGAAGAACTTGCTACTAAAATAGTAGTAGAATTAAAATATTAGTGTTAGGTTATATTATATACCTACATTTATACAATGCCCCCCCATTTTTGATAATTTAATAAATAATTAATTTAAATTCGATTTTT
The DNA here is from genome assembly GCA_016617965.1 of Macrosiphum rosae. Classification (NCBI taxonomy): domain Eukaryota; kingdom Metazoa; phylum Arthropoda; class Insecta; order Hemiptera; family Aphididae; genus Macrosiphum; species Macrosiphum rosae. The sequence continues at coordinate 18,704 of WHPZ01588176.1, forward strand.
AACATTTTCAAATATGCAGCATTATACTCAAAGATACAATTTTTAAATTCTTGAATTTACTTATATGTACCTAGGTACTATTTGAGGAGTGTCCTGTGGTGATACTAACTTATATTAGGTATAGAACCCCATTTTTACTGTAAATTATATAGTGAAATATTTTTTTGAAAATGTTTATGTACCTAATTCAATATGCGGAAGAGTAATTAATATTTTATTACCTTTAATGAAAGAAACATTATATATTATAATTATGATTTATGACTCTTTGGAAAAAACCCTTAAAATTAAAAATATACAGTCCTTCAAACTAAATAATTTACGATTTCGAAATTGTATGTTAATATTTAATCAATTACAATTATAAAGCAGCGGTCACCAAATGGCAGCTTGCGGGCCCACAGACAATGAATAAAAGTAAAAACCCATAACAAACTACATAAGTAGGCTCAGGTTAGACGCAGTCCTTGGCAGTTTGTTTGATTTGACACCAGGCAGTAGCTATTTTTAAAATTTTCAATATTAAACGTCATAATGAGACTTCACGAAGATTTTCCAAAAAAAATATAAGGAAGTAGTGAACTTTGTAAATCAAAAATTGATAACCTGCATATAAAATATTAAGTTCACTAATAAAGCGTACACGAATCATACACCAAATTTCAAGCAGTTAGTTGAGAGCACTATAATTTTAACCCAATATTGTATTCATATTATTATTATTATAAATTTGTATTTTATTTAATTTAATTTAATTTATTTGTATTAACAACACTAGGCCACTATGTTACTTTTTCATTATAATATTATAATATGTTAAAAAAGTTTGCTTTGTATTTTTATGACCCCCGAAAATGTTCAAAATTCCCAATGTGGCCCTCCAAACATATTAATTGGTGACCCCTGTTATAAAAGATTTCATTTAATTATGCCGGACTTTATATACATAGTATATATGTACATTCGTTTTTAATTTGTGTGCGTCATGCAAGTTTAGTATATGTATATTGTATTCTCCGGTTGAGTTTTTATGTGGAATCCAATGTGCCGATTAAAATGTGTTAAGCGGAATTAGGCGTGGTCAAGGACAATAACGAAGCAATACATTGTATAGACTATAGACTATAGGTACATACTATATATTATTATAGTTATGAATGTATATTGTATAAACTTATTTACATACAACATACCTATGAACTGAATACAATGTTTACAAATAATTGAATTATGTATTGGTGTATTAAATATGTACGACTTTTGTTTTCGTGCGTTTCGTTGGTTGTTAGTTATAACAATAATTTATTATTAATTACATAATATATCGCCTATTCGTGTAGGCACATTTATTGCCCCGTGGGTTTATAATCTAATAAAAATATATAATATAATATAATCATATAATATAATATAATCAAGAAAAAATATTTTTGATACAGCAGCATGTATCTACTATAATTTGAAGTAAGGTGCCTATTATAGCTGTATTATATATCATGAAATTCATTTAAAACTACATCGAAAAAATAGATTAATAGTTGTTTTATTTGATGTTGAATGAATAAGTAAAAACGCAATTATAAAGTCTGTCCAAAAAAAAACAATTTTACTTGTAATAAGGTAAAATAAACTCACTTGTTGTACGTAAGGAAATAATACTGCTGCTCGTTATTTAAACTTGGATTTATTAAAGCTTAACATCTGTATTCTGTTATATTATTATTATTATTATTATTATTGTGATATTTTTTCATACAGCTAAAAAGTACCCATCATCCTCATACATATACGTATACAGATCATCCATTCATATAAGAATAAAATATATATAGGTTATACCTACAATGGCTAATAAATTGTTTAGATTGGTGATAATGTTTAGTTAAATTTGAATAGAAGATATTATATTGAATAAGCCTTTTCTACTTTGAAATATTTTTGTTAGTTAAAAAATATAATATGTATGACTAATTATCATGAACTTGTCGTCATATTTTATTTTTTTCTATTATGATTTTCCAGCTATAATAATTGTTAGATATTAAAAAATATTTTTACCTTTTGTATGTTGAGTATCGTTGTCACAGTCAGAATGTATTAATAAAAGTATCACATTTTGAAAAGTTATTTCATACGTTTGATAATGATTATAAATGTTAAACGAGTAATTTAAACTTTACAACAAAATACCAACTTATTTAACTTTTTTATAACTATTTGAAATATTAAAATAATTATTAGGTGTCTAATATATTAGGTATATGTAACGGTTTAACGCTGTTGTAATTACTAGGCAGGTACCCGCAATTGCTTACATTGATAGAATATACTTTGAGTTAAAGTTTACCTTATTAATTATTATTAATTAAGAATTTATGACCATAGATTGTTTATTATTGTGATTGTGAACTATAACAAATAATAATAAACCTATCAACTAATCGATAAATTTAAAAACAATAATAATATTAAATTAAAAATGTTTATTCGATTAATATATTAATTAGAGTTGTTATTACCTTAATGTTTTATCTATACATCATATATGTATAGTTGAAATATTGCACTTTGACACTTATGAAAACGATCATAAACATTTATAATCTTTGTATTATATTCTATTGAATAATATAATCTGGAAAACATTAATCATAAGTCAAATGTCGCATGTAATTATTGTTGATTAGTTTAAATATTTTTTCTCTTATCAAAAATGACCTTGGATCTTTTAAAATTCAAATATATTTATATAATGTAGATATATTACAATAATTTTAGTGTCAATAAGTTTGCTGGTTTAGGTCTTTAGACATTTTAGATAAATATTGAAATACTGTATAATTCGTATGATATATTTTTTAGTTCTGAATTGCATAATAATATTATATACACTAGAAAAAACTAAAAATGTAGGCAAGTGGGTACCACTCTAGTATACTCTACTGTACATTAGGTATCGTGTGGGTTACATTTACTGTTATGGAAGTGTTAAATTTGAATTCAATGATAAAAAAATCATTGCATACAAAAAAAGATTCTGACGGTGTGTCAGCCAATATATTACTAAGTATAGGTTATGATAGTATTAATTGCTAATAATTGATGTAATTTATTGCCAAAAACATTTAATTTGAAAATGTTATTGTGTGTATAAAATATAATAATATATATATATGCTTTAAAAGTTTTAAGTACCTGCTCACGAACAATATTTTTAAATTACAACAAAATAACTAAAATTATAATTTATTGTTTAAATATCTAATTTTGACCAAATTTGAACTTAAAATATCTATTTTAAAAAACTGTGTGTATACATTTTTTAAATTTATTGATTAGTCATTACAGTACCTATGAACTTCTTATGAGATACCATGTTTTAAATGTTCAATCCTTACCTATAAAAATTGAACATTTTTTAACTTCAAAATAATTTTGTACAAATGTAAATCTGGACGTCACACCCGATGTGTTGTCTCCGTCTTACACACGTACGAGATGGACAAAACGCGTTTAAGCAGTCTGAGTAGAACTCGCTCAATTTTGGTTCTATATAGTAAAAATACCTATTATAAAATTGAATTGTGAGTTGTGACAATATTTCTGAGGGAAAGGCTGTGCGTTTTTTCCATTATTCCCAATACAACGTTCATATATCGTTTAGAAATAGCAACAAATTTCAACATTTTTAAATGACCTTTAACTTTTCAAAATCTAATTTTTTTAAAAATAACTTACCTCTATGTTTTAATATTTTGTTATAGTTGTTACGGAGACGCATGCGGGTGTGACGTTCTCAATCCATGTGACTAGAGATATTTTAAAATGTCCCATAAGTACCTATTATAAGATGCTCGAACACGAGAAACAACTTAAAATATTTGTGTATGTACATAATTGATAAATATTACATAACGCGGGCTAGCTACTTACAACAACCCTGACCTACAGACAAACGAATAAACGCAACAAGCATTAAACGAAAAAAATAAACATGAAAATGCAATAAATACCTACGTCGCGACAACATTATTATTGGTCTTACACTCTTACTTACGGTTTCGTTTGCCGAAAGATAAAAAAGGTCACATTTTTTCAACGTACGACTACAGAATATCAAACACGAATATAATTGTTTCGTTTCGGAATGTCGGTAGGTATGGCGTCTGTTAAATACACTCATTTCGCTTTTAGCGTTTAGATTTTATATACAGATAGGTTTACCTATGTGGCTATGTCCTATATATTATAAACTACAATACATATAATATATTATTATAAGTCGTATGGACATTAACTAAAAGTTTAACTCAAAAAATAATTAAATATTATATAATAATACATATTATGCGTTTTCTATTTACTGTATTTATTCCAGATGTATCCTGTAATCCTGCAGTTATTAACGTTTAAACGCAATACAACTTTGTATTATTTATTTGGCGATAAGAAGAAATCCAATTTTTCCTACTTGTTATAATAATAATAATAATAACAGTAATGTTTAACTATTGAAGTCGTTGGCGATTGAAAAATGTAATAGCTAAAATGAGTGTTACTTAGTATTGGACCTATTTACGTTGCACATTCAATAACTAACCACACAATATCTAAATATAAATATTGTATCAAAAATCTTATAGCAGCAGTGTACCTACATATTTTCATGGTATATATTGGTATAAATGTGTTCCACAGTCGGACAGTTATCACGCGTTATTGTATTATATGCATGTCAATATATTATATCGTACAATGGTAGATACAACTATACAAGTAAGGGAAGTTAAGGGGGCTAGATACTATTTCAATAATTCTTGCTCGTAAGAATTGGCCAGTAAATAGTTTACGAAACTTGATTTATTTATTTAGTATTGAAATCATGGTTTCTAACAATATATCAACAATACGACTTTGTAATAAATGTATTATTTTTAATATGTTTATTGTTTATCACTTTTTAAAACTACGAGTGTTTCATTTATACTTATTAATATGCAGAACCGGATTTAGTTATGTGGAGGCCGCCATACCCATATTTTTAGAATTTGTTTTCTTAAAAGTAGTTGTTTACTATTCAACTTATATATATATACATTATGTTTTTTCGTATAATTTTTTTCAGGTTGTGATGGCATACCATTCATTATGGTTGTTAATTTTTATGATTTTTATTTATTTATTTTTTTTTTTTAATTAGATGACCCGCGGCAACATAGGCCATTGGGTGGGGGTGGAACGGTGGGTTGTTGTATTGGATAGGTTTGGTACACGTCTGTGTGTTGTGGTAGAATTTATAGTGAGGAACCGTGGGTTTCTGCCATGCCCCGAGTGGGGGATGGCGGTACTTGTTCTCCGGATACCGTGACTTGCCCGAAGAAAAATGCCCCCCAGTGGCCGAGAATCGAACCGGCGACGGCTGCGCCGCAACCGACGCCTTAGACCGCTCGGCCACCTCGTCCCCCTTTTTTATTTATTATAAATTACAATACAATCGTTATTATTTTGCAGTCACGATAGAAATATATATTTAGTTTGTATTGTTATCAGTTTACAGATGGGTATTTTAAAATAAAATATTATAGTAAAATTGTGCTCAAAAAGAAGTAATTCGTTAAAAAAAATATTGCTTAAATAAATACAATACAAGTCGCTATATATAGTTAATGAATAAAATTACAAAATAAAATAAACACAAAATTACTTAAAAGTAAGAACACATAATACCGAAGGAAAATACTTTATGGAGGTCTGAGCGCCATGCCCTGAATCTGAGCCATTTAACTTATATAAAGGGGAAAATGTTGTGCGTTCGGCCCACCATTTTTTTTTTCATTCTTAGATCTAACCATGGAGTAATGCAATACATGGTATATAGTTTTATAATATACCGATAGGTGTTATTTCCTATTGCCCGTTTCCAGCCTATTTCACATTAAAACTTTTCTACCGTTTTCTTCAGCTGCTATATCCCCGCATATTAAACATACAGGTCTTTGGAGGAACCCTAGGGCTAATACAAACAATTTGAATTTTTTTTAGTTACACATTTGGACGTTAAATTACATCAGTTGTAATTTTATAAACTAATAAAGATTATATTTTGTCATTAATATGCATAATACCTAAAAAATATTATTTTGGAAAAAAAAATTTTAGAATCGTCTAGTGTGTATATATGTGCACAATATATTACAATAGTATAGGCACTGGGTATACATGTATATATACCATAGTATAGGTGCGCACTATCGTTATTTGCCATCGTCTAGACTCTCGTGTATAGTGGTTATCTAAATGGATTTTTTTTGTTTCGTCGCCATTAAATCATATAGGTACAACTAAAACCCCTAAATGTAGAAAAGACCTAATCGATTTCAGTAAAATGCATTAAACATAATATTATATATTATATATAGGTACCTATCGTTCGATTGATGTCACAGATCGTAAAATAATTTTATAAAATATTATTATAGCCACGTCTGATGATCGATAATTCAGTTACATCCCCATATAGGCACACTTAATTGCATTTGTGCATTAGTAAGGAATTCATAATAGTAGGTACGTTATAATATTATGTTTCGTACTTTTTTTTTTTTGTAATAAGATTACCTACTGTTAATACTGTTCAATTTAATTATACAGACATTGTACCTATAGTTTGTGTAGCTATACTAAAAATGAGAACATTTACATGCATTTATATATAGGAGTTAACTTCTATTGTACATATACCTATTTTATGATTTATGTACCTATCGCCACGGTGGTATACTCTGGTATTTGCATAGCGGTGTTGGTAAAATAGAAGACATATTTACACGTATTACCTATACACACCTATGACCTATATATAACATCAACACAAAATAGTTAGTTAAATTAATCAATTACCTACTCGCGAAAAGAAAAGTTTTATTAGAAAATGTTCAATAAATAAATCGAACTGATAAGTCACTGAATCAAGTGTGATATAAATTTCCCCCACCCAAACCACAAAGTTTTTTCCATTAATTAGTGTGAACATGTTTTTAATGAAATTCACATCTTATAAGTTATAAGTGATTTTAGCTTAAATCGATATAGGGGTACCCACCTACAAGAGCAAACCACTTAAAACTTTACTACAATCGATACGACTACAGTATGATAATACACTTTATACAGAGGTTGTTTTATCGAGAACACTCATTATGTTTAAAACTTTTAACGGTTTGAAAATGTTTCTCCACATAATTAAGAGACATTACAAAACGACATTTTTTTTAGTTATAATGTTAAAATTAATTTTTCATTTCATATTCCAAAGCAGAATATACTATTTGGATTATTTTGATACATAAAAATCGAATTTAAAATTAATTAGTTTCAGGTAATAATTATAAGTTTAAAAAATATTCAAGTTAAGATAAACGGAGTGGAATAGCACATTTGTAGATACCCCATGAAATATTTGTCCAGTGGTCCAGTTATCTAAACTTTAGTTGCTTAATATAGTAATATAATAGTTATAACTTATAACAAATGAGTAATGACTAAATAAATAAATTTAGTAAGAAAAAAAATTTAAAAAACGTTAACTTTTCGAGACAGCTAGTTTTAATATTAAAATAATTACCCATTATAGTCAATTTAAAGTTTGAATCGTTACACATAAAAACTATAATTATTACAGCTTGAATCTTCTGAGCATCGAAAATAGTAATTTATTTATTTGAAACACGCGTAAGGAGAGCCTAAGAATTTTGGCCACCCACTGTTCATAAAAATGACGCCTTAAAACCACCTATTTTATTTTATACAGACAATTTTCCAAATGTGTTTCTCATTTGTCTAAACTCATACTCACTACTCAGCCCATACTGATAACTTTGCTATATTGAAGAATTGTATAATATGCAAAAGTAATGCATAGTACAATTTTAAATATAGCTATCTAGGGATATTAAACTTATATAGTTATATGCATGGATCACGCACAAATTTCTAGACAAATATAAATTGTCGTTTAAAAGCTAACAAAACATCCACAAAATATTTGATAAGCAGTAAGCACTATTCTAAGCACCTATACAAGTATACAACAACTATTGACAAAATGACAACTATAATTGTCAAGCGAATTTGCCCGCGTGGTTAATTTGGCGCGCCGTTAACAATAGCGTCAAACAGGTACCTACGACTAACGTGGTTTGGTTTTGACATGTATATATGTCTCATGGCAGGGGGTCGTTCTATAATTTCGAGGAGAGCGTTACCGTGATGTCATCGTGTTGAGGCTGGGAGTCTAAAATATTATTGTATTTTTCTGACCGATTACATGTTACAGTTGCCATGACAACCAAACTAGGTATAACAAAGATGAAATTATTAATGTTATAGAGTTCCCAATAGTTGCCGTTACCAACTGATGATTAACATATAATTAGGTTACCATAGAGACCTCATTATACTTTTTTTTTTTATCCTGTATACAAAATTTCTATCAGAAGGAGTGCTTTGATTTCGACATATACTATCTTATCTTTTAGCAAATTGGTACTTAAGATGTGTCATCTTTCGATTTTCTCAATAGTTATTTAACGCCACGAGAAAAACCACCGAAAAATTACAAAAAAACCGCTAAAATGGGATTTTAATTTCTAACGCTTTGTTCATTATCACCATAGAAACTAATAAAATAAAAATAATTATATTAGTTATTTTGTTGTAATTTATAATATTGATTCAACTTACAGGCTATAATAAAATAATATAATAACAATATAAAATATCCAGACTGACAAACCGTCTCCTCTCAGAATCGTTTTTCGCATACAATGATTTCATAATATCATTGAATTCAAATTTAATATACAATCCATTATACAGTGACCCACTTGTAACCTACTGAACAGCAGAGCGACATCCACTTACCCTCTTTTATAGATTCTGAGCGTATAGCGATGAATGTATTAATAATTCACAAGACGAATGCAGATACGATATACTCAGTGGCGTCATTTTTTTTTTTGGGGGGGAGAGGACCGGGGCATTTGCCCCAGTCTAGTATTTACGTCAACCTTAAATCGGCACATTTACCAACACCAACCGCCCTCCCTTTACCACTATGGAACTATGCTGTGATGAGGATCTGAGTGAAAAAAATGTTGAGTAGGCAAAGCTGAAAGTGAAAAGTTGCCCTAGTCTAATAAAAACTGAAATGACGCCACTGGATATACATAATATGCAGTGTGGCTACTCTTCGATTTTTTTCTCCCCGTCGGCTGGCGTCACATAAAAAAATCGTATGAATTCGATATCTATAATATTATTATTATTATGTGTCGCGACAGACGGTCCTAATGGGTTTGCCGCCGCAAATTCCTCTGCCGTACAAGATTCCCCTATGGAGATAATAATACTACCCACCACCACCCGCACATCTTCTATTGTCGTGTCGTACCATCTCTTTCGTAAACTACCCTACCCGGATGTGTATGCGACGGCGGCGGCGGCCATCGACAGCACGTGTATATAAGGGCTACTTGGCCACCCCAAGAGCACCACTGAGTTGCCCGGCTTTCAAGACGACACTACAGCTGTAACAGAAGTATACTCGAGGTAAATATCGTAGGTACTTTTTTTTATACTGTTCATTTTTTTCACTGCCATATTGTCGACGTTTTATGTTTTTTTTTCTCAGCAGTAACTTTGTTCTCGTTTATAATATTATAACTGCGTATCAGCGATAAATACAATGTACCTACTCGAAGCTATACCTAAGCGCTAGGCATATTTTCATAAATTTTCACAACGTAAATTAATTATATTTTACTATACACGAATTCTACCTGTAATATTATATCATAATTTCAATTCGTCTCAATAAAACAATAATAAAATGATAGTTGATTCGACATTTCATTAAACTTTCTCGTTTTTCTGAAAAATACTCGACTTTGTTACAGTGGCCACTCCGAATGTCGTTCGTTCTCAGATTCAGTTTATGTTTTATGTGGGCCTACAAAAATTAATGAATATAACATTCTTCATTTCATATTATCTTCTCGTAAATTTCTGTAGTTTTAATATTGTTCTAGCTATTTTATACGAATAAGTATTGCTGTATCGTACTCGTTCTACCCGCCCTAAAATATTATTGAATGTATCGATTTGCAATTTAGTATTCTAGTTGATAATCTGGTCATAGAAATATAGAAGGTATCTATATCTTAAATTCATAACGATTCCGGAATTCGACACCGAAAAAACCTTTACAATTATGGAGTTGTACCTACTTATCACAATATTCGTCTCGTCTAGAATAGCCACATCATCTTAAAATTTCATTTTTTTTTAATGTCAACATAATATTATTAGTCATTATGATGAGTCAAATCTACTATAGAAATATTATATTAATAATAAACCCGAATGAACATTATTTTGAATATTTTTGTTTTTTGACACGTATCGAATAGTTGTGCCATGTTGTATACACTCGCATGTTATTTGATTGATCATTGATATCATATATTTATAACACATTATACTATTATATTTTTTCTTACTTTTCGACAGATAAATCGCCATCAAAAATAATATTCAACGACCATGAAATTCTACGCAGTATTCGGTGTCTTGGCAGCTTTGGCCCTCCACGCTCTTGCAGATGAAACCAAAGACAGCGTCCCGGCAACAGTATCCGCAGCCATCGACCGAGCTACCGCTGTAACGAAAGCTACGATTTCAAACGAAAATAGTAAGCATAGTTTTAGTTATAATTACTCTATCGATATCTTTATTTTATAAATCTATATTTTAAGCGTTTTAATTTGACGATTTACGCGTTTGATAACACTGTGAACGATATAGAATTGAACGATTCGTCACAAAACGGTTTATAATCTAATATAATAGATATATTTTTTTAAATATGTATAGTATGAACAACACTACAGTAGACTCAAAAAACTAACCTTAAATAACATTATTAAAAATTAAATAATATCAAGAAAAAGTTGTTTTTTTTATTAGTTTTTCTATTAATATCTATAACAATTCAGCTTGTTTGTCAATTTTTATAAATTAAAATATTTTAAAGCATCTATTTTAAAATTATAATACACTTGTAACAATCAAATAAATAAATCTACAAATTAAATTGAATGTTTCTTCAGAATAGTTAAAAATGCACAAAAGTTCTGTTTTAAAAAATATTAATATAGGTATGTATCTATAATATACGTATGTCGTATATCGTATACGGTATTATGGGTACATTTTAATATATCATGAATCAAAATAATTTTATACAAAACAAAAATTACATAATTAACTAATGGTTTTTTTACACAAAACAAAGTGCATAATATCATACGATTATAATAAATCATAAAAATATTTTTCTCAAGTACGTTACTTAGGTGCCAAATATCACTAAACTAAAATTAAACAGCTACAATAGCTATGCCGAATTTATATTAAAATATATGCGTGATGACTTTTGCTGAGTAGGTAGATACTAACAATACATTGGGTTTTTTTTATTTAGTAAAAAAATCTTTTGTATTTAACTAAAAAATGTACCCGAAATCAGATCATATTATATACCTACTTGGGTTGATCTAAAATAATATTATGTAATATTATCGCCATTCCACATTATATTATGTTATTTACGCAGAACATTACCGACTCAGAAACGCGATATAATAATACGACTATTATATACAAGTATTTAAGACACACGTGGAAACCGTGACTGAGGTGCTTTTTAAGTAACAATTTCTTTCAGATGAAAATTGGTCGTTGATCCCGAACAGCTATGGCGCCGCTCTAGCGACGGGCGGAGTGGTCGTGATCGGAGTCGTCGTCTTATTGGCCATTTCGGCGATCGTCAGCCCTTTGTTCGGCTACAGACTTTGCCAGATATTCAGCACCTGTGAAGTCCCACCAGCGGCAACCGGGTACAGCGCAGACGCGTACCAATCGTTCCCGCCGACTTACAACAAGAGGTGAGCACTTCGCATCCGTTTTTGTAATGCTCTATTATTCCCATAGAAGTACAGAGGGACCTATTATACTCATTGTCACGGTGTACAATGGTTCTTTATTTCATACTCGACTATACCCCTCTGTTCACCACGCGAATTTGATTTAGCAAAATCTCTCAGTTTTTTTTCTTTCAATGCGAGACATTCGGACACCACGACGCGTTGCAATGCAATTACGTATTTTATATTCAATCGAGAAACCCGCTATACCTATATATAGACTAAACTTTACTGCAGTTTTGTAGCCAAACAGCAATTTTCGTTAGCTTACTTGCCCACACATAACCTACTCGATGCATTGTTCAACACATTTTATTTTAAAGTTTATTCTACTTTAAACACGAGTACCTACTCTATTATTCCCCCAAGACGATTTAAAAGTAAACGGTGCAGACATTTATTATATTGAAAAACAAAATACACAAGTGCAAATCAAATTGAAAGTGTCATCAATGCGGGTTGGCTTTTTTCCTCAAATTATGTAACTCGAGTTCTATTTTTTATTTTTTTCTTAACCCACATATACTCATTATGTCCGAGATACAGATTGTATATTTTATCCTAATAAAATACTATCACTCTTGACCTTTAAAGAAAAGTCCCATGGTGCATTTGACTGAATAGGCACGAAAAACCAGATAACGCGCGAGCAGTATTTTTTTATTTATTTTCACTACTTGGCTATTGAAAATCTCTTAAATACTTTGTAAAAAGTTCGGGCCAGTAGTAAACCGCAATTTAAATAATTGACAACAAAGAACTGAAAATTAATTTTGAAAAATTGGCGGACAACTTACGATAGGGTACTAAGAAAACAAACATATACTTACGTGTACTATATGAGTATTTTATTTTTATTTGCAGATCCATCGAGTACGTCAAACCGATCTTGCAAGTTTTGAACTCGGCCTACGAGAAGTACGGACACGGCGCCATTCCAGCGGGTTTGGTCAACACGATGAGGAACGTCAACAACGCACAACAATAACCAAATCAACATCACTCCAGCTAGATATATATTCCGGAAGAATTAAAAATTTTTTAAGTCGACAATAATTATTGTGCACACAACGGTGTACCGTATATTATAATATTATAATGTTCACATGTAAATCATAATCACTATATCTAGCTGTAAATATTATATTATTATCGCATGTTATTACCGGCGTGTCGTTCACAAACAATAATATAATCATATTTAATATAATAAAAACAATACATATATATAAAAAAATAAAACAAATAGTCAAACAATTATTAAAATACACATATTATATTCCTAAATCTATAGAATCTAAAAAACGATCCTCATTACAAAAAACATGGCGTTCTCGGCATAGGTGCCCAGCCATTTAATAGGTAATATTATTATGACGCGTATGACGCGCAGTCATGCCGTCGAGTACAACAGTAGTTATGATATACATCAGTGTTAAAATGTCGTAAGGCGGCGGTGTTGCGTGCAGCGCACTATAGTCCTTTCGAACGGCCGCTCAAGTGGTGGTGAGCTTAGACCTCCGGGCCAGCAGGATCATCTTCTCCTTTTCCTCTTCCTTCTGGTCGATGCTCATCTGCGACCGGATGCTGTGCGCCAGCGCCGCGTTCTGCACCCGGCTGTTGCTGACCGTCCGGCCGCCGAGCGTCGGCAGCCGTTTGTGCATCTCCTTCTCCACCCACTTGAGCATGGTGAGCACGGCGTCGGGACCGGACAGCCGGAAGTCCGCGGCCGTCTGGACCATCGGCGATGGGTCGACGCGGAACGTGCACGCTATGCCCTGCAGCGACAGCATGGCGTCCTCGTTGCCGGCGTACACGACGCGCACCCGCTCGGACCAGTCGACGCCGTACGTGGTGCGCAGTATGTAAATGGACGCTCGGCCCTGGTCCCACGTGACGGGTGGCTTGCCCTCGATGGCCAGGAACCCACGGTGCGGCTCGAACCCGGCTGCCTCGAATATCTCGACCGCTCGGCGCTCCAGGTGTTCGCGTAGGGCGACCGGCACCTCCCGGTAGTGGTACGTCAGCATCACGCCTTTGTTCTCCACCCAAGCACCGTCGCCGCACACCTCGTCCGCGAGCACCTTCTGCAGCTCGGCCACCTTCTGCTCGTACTGCCTGGGCACCGGATGCACGAAGTTGGTGCCGTCCGGGTGCAGGATCTCGATACCGTGGCTGCCCGCGTACGTCACGTTCTCGATGCCCACCATCGACTTGACGTTGTCCAGTGTCCGGCCGGATATGATGGCGATGTTTACGTCCGGCATTCGGCTGAGCCGCTGCAGCACCTTGACCGTCTCCTCGGACATAACGGCCAGGTCGGGGTGCGACGTGAGGTGCGTGAGCGTGCCGTCGTAGTCTAAGATCAGACTTAGCTTGCCAGCGCCCGCGATGTGGTTGCTCAGGTACATGTCGAAATCGTCCAGCTGCAGTTGCATGCTCTTGGACGGCAGGGTGCACCCGCTGGTACCGCCGTTCGCTTCGCCGTCACCGCCGCCGTCGCCGAGCGCGCCCATCGACGAGAAGAACGACGTCATCCAGTAGTTGACGTCCAGCAGCTGTTCGCGGTGCCTGAGCTGTGTCATGCGCAGTTCGCGCTCATCGAGCGGCATCCGCAGGGCTCGATGCAGCACGTTGGCCATCTCGTCCAGCTCGTACGGGTTGACCAGCAGCGCCTCGTGCATGGTTCCACCGGCGCCGGCGAACGGCGACAGGATCAGCACTCCCGGCGTCCTGATCTGGCACGCCACGAACTCCTTGGCGACCAGGTTCATGCCGTCCCGGAGCGGCGTCACCAACGCCACCGCGCAGTCCCGATACAAGGCGGCCAGCTGCTCCTGACTCAGGCACCCGTAGATGTACCGGATCGGCGACCAGTTGGGCATCGAGAACCTTCCGTTGATGCGGCCGATCAGCAGCTCGGTCTCGTCCTTGAGTTGCTTGTACTCCTTGACGTCCGTCCTGGACGGCACCGAGATTTGCAGCAGCACCACTTTCTCCCGGTGCTCCGGGTACTTGTCCAGGAATTTCTCGAACGCCAGGATCCGGTGCACCAGACCCTTGGTGTAGTCCAGCCTGTCCACGCCCAGTATCACCTTGACATCTTCCGACAGGTTTAGGAACGCCGGCGCCTTCTCCGACAGTTGCACGAAACGGTCAAACGGTATGCCAATCGGCAGCGCCTTCACTTGTATGGTCCGTCCGGCCAGCTCCACCAGCATGTTGGTCCGGTCCACGCGGCACCCAAGCCGCCGACAGCAGCAGTCAATAAAATTCAAGCAGTAGTCCTCGATGTGGAAGGCGGTGAAATCGTAAGCTGTAAGTAGTACGTCATGTATTATAATTATTTATAATTTACAATATTATGTTGTTGGTACGTATTGAGTATGTCAGTTCGCCGTTTTATTATAATATTATGTAGGTAGGTACATCTATTGCGTATTATATTTTATTATTATTTATACGTATCTTGATGGTGCGCACTATTAGGGGCAATGCAATTGTTTCGGATACTATAATATTATGATGATATATATCAAATAGATCTACCGAAGGAAAATTCTAAATTTTGTAAAGTTAAATTTTAATTTTTAAAACACGCCGTCAAAAAAATTGTGTAGTCTACGTAAAATGTATTATTATTTATTATACATTATAGTTATCGTTAGTTATCACCGTACGCGGAAACCATCGTAATTCCTAAGCCACGTACCTATATAGGACATTATAAAAAAAAACTTTGTAGGTACATTCATCCCAAACAAATGTCGAAATATTATTATTTACCTATCTATGTTTATTGGTGCTGTGAGCCTGTTAATTAAATACACTGTATAACTGTTGAATACATTGCACAAATAATATTATTATTAAATTAAAAATTTATAAATATATTACAGATTTATTAATTATACATTAGAAATTGGAAAAATATAATTCTAAAGCCCATAATATGTAAAAACGTACACTTTAAATTTCTATGAATGCATCCGTGCAACATAATTAATTATTTTTAAATATAATTAAAAAACTTATTTTAATAAATCTTTGTCAAATCACATATTATGTCTTATACAATTGTATTATTTCAAGTAATGTTCTGGGCTTAAATAAAATAAATTAAAAGCATTACCTACATAATAATTGCTTTTCATTGACAAATAATATTAAAACCACCAAAAAATAATTTGTTTTCAATCAACAGAAAAAAAAATATTTTTATATCAAAGTCCACAGTTGCTCGGTAATCGATAATAAAGATTACTCAAAATTGTCGAGGAAATCAATATATATTATTAAATTATGAAAATGTGATAAATATGCAAAAATATGAAGTATAGCTTGCGTATATATTTTCAATATATTATGCACTGCAAAAAATTATGTCAAACACATTTTAACCGAAAGTAAAATTTTAATTTTATGTCACTTACTATAAAGTAACGAAAATCCACGTGAATATGTTTAATTCGCAGCCTTAATTAAAACTTTGGTACTTTGTAACTATATTTTATATTATATACGCCCTAAAGTTCTCAATAATTATGTGTCGATACTCAGCTCGATAGGAAGGGGAAGCTGCTGAAAGTTTCAGTTTTAAAATTGGAAACATAACACCACTGATGGTTATCCTATAATCTATATTATATTGTATATTTGTATGTGTACCTATAAATTATATTATTAAATATATCATATTATTATGGTCTTCAACATTATTGTACCTACTCGCGACCCATTTAAATTATTATTTATATTTTACGACACAAAGGTTTAAAAAAAAAGCTGGTCGTTAAATAATGTTTTACACAATAAATTATGTAAAAACTAATCAATTTTTAGCTAAGGTAGTAATAAAACTGTAATGCTAAATAAGGAACCTTAGATGTCGAAGCAAAAATGTATATTTTCAAGTAATAAAACTATTATGGTAATTTTATTAAATGTATAAGTACTACCTATATAATTTACTAAAATACATTTTTATTTTTATAAAAAAATATAGTGACCTAATTCTAATATTCACATAAGTACCCAAAGGTGGGTCACGGCTCATCAGTTGAATACCACTGATATAGATTATGTTTACTTACCCAACATTCCCTGGAGGACTTGGTCGTCCCAAGGCAACAACCTCATAATGTCCCAAGACGGGAATGGTATGTGCAAGAAGAATCCCAGCTTACACCTGAGGTTTTCCGCTTCGCACACCTGACGGATTTTGGTCGCGGTCGTCAGTAACTGATAATCATGAATCCAAACCAAGGGGGCAGTGTGGTAATCTCCAGCGTCGTCTAGGGTTTTTATAGCATCCCGCAGGGCGTCCAGCGTGCAATCGGCAAACTTGTCGTTTACTTTGCAGTATGTCTAACGTGATACATAATATAAAAATGAAATAAAATTACCATCTGTCGACGTACACGCTCAATTATGTTAATAAATCATTACTTTCCAGTCCCTAGAAACGAAATTGGCACGGTCGGGCATCGAGTGAAATAAGGGCCAAAACGTGCCATTACAACAACCATTGTAGAATTCTTCAATTTCCGTTTTATCTAAGTGTACCGGAATAATCTGTAACAATAAAATATTACATTTTATTATTCACTACCTATGAAAACTCGTTAGACGTTACATAACACAGTACTCGAGTTATGATAAACGTGCGAACAACTGTATATAGTCCTACGGGGACGTGAAACGGAAAACGTCATGAATTAATTATTAGTACCTATATATATTATCCTCCATTAAGCATTTTTGGTTAAAAAGCGATCGTTCGGGCGTGTATAGGTTTAAAAATGATAATAGTAATAATAGCTGAAATACCCAACGTCGTTTTGGAAAAAATTAGCAACTATAAAATACAGGGTTTAGTGTAATAACTCTTCATGACCAAAACGGTTTATGTATATTGTATTTGTATATCTATTATCTACCTCTACCAGGGAAACGAACAACAAACTAAACAATTCAGATTTTTGACAAGGTCAAGTACTCAACTGTTGATTGGACGTTTATTAAAAAATCACTGAAAAACCTTTTCAAATGAGAATACCCTCCCTATTTTACTGTAAATTGTTAGATAATTTTTTGAACATTATTTGGTGTACTTATAATTCAAAATTCAAACTACTTAGTATATTATACAATTTGTATTAATATTAATTACTAAAAACTGTAAATCATCATATTATAGCCTTAATATTTTCCAAACACATTATAATGAGCCTGTTATGCTTAATACACAAAAAATAACTCAAAAACTACTCGTTCGATTTTTTATTTTGATTCGTCAAGTCAACATTTTCAGAAAAATGTTTCACTATAAATAACTTGCAGTAGAAAAGGGGGTCGTGGTCTCCATTAATTGATTACCATATGTTTTTATCTCCACGGTCTACAATACACTAATTATTGAGTACAAAATAAACGAAAAAATTTAAAACATGGTTATTAAGTATATTTAAAAATTCCAAAAATCAGATTTTGAATAACAGCATTATTGAAGAAAAAAGAGGGTGAACTGCATGTTTGGAAAATTACCCTGTAAATACCTATGCATCTATATCGTTGCTTTATAATTTATATCCTAATGAATAATGATCTTACTTGACTAGATTTGAGTCCAGCTGTAGGAGCTTTGTCTTCCGGATCGGATTCCGGAATTGGATCATTGGGTTTTAAATCGAATGAACCAGACCATCCAATCCATGTGCCATTACATTCGACAACAACTGGAGCGACGGCCGTTACAAGACCACCCGCGCTATAAATTAAACAATTAAATCAAATATTGACTTCTAGAATATATTATAATAGGTTTAATACTTATGTTTTCAATATTTATACATAAATAATATTATAATAAATTGTGCGAATATTCGTTATTTCGTTCACTTATTATAAATGTTTCTTAAAAGGTAAAATAAAACTGGAAAAACGTTAATATTGTAACCAATTTTTAAATTCAAAAAATTTCGCATGAAACAATCGAAACTTTTAATTTTATACAATACCTGCTGATACAACGCTAACTGTTTTAATACATCTGAGTGGATCAATTGGGAAGCTTATTGTTGCATTTGTTTCAACATTAGTAAGAGTTATTGAAAAATGTTAAATGTTATGATATTATAAATTATAATATAATGTTATAACTTGTAACTCATCACGAAAAAGTTATAAAAAATACAAAAATATGAAAATGTAACAACAAATAATATACTATAGAGTATAGGTATTGAATGATTATTATAGTATATAGAAATGTACATTATGGTAATACCACTTATTTTAGACACTGCAGTAACTCATAACTAAATGTATTTCTTACCTTTGTTTCCGCACTAATTCTCCGTCTGCATTTTTACCCAACACAAATGGAAGTCGATTTGAAACTACGATGAGAGGCGCGTTGATCTCTCTCTTTTTGTTTCCCATGCCGGATAAGTCTGCGTATAACAAATAAATTTTTAGAACTTAGTTTTAGAAAATTCTGTCGGGCGATAAACACCTTTTAAGTTAAACGAACAAAAACAGAGTGAAATTGCATTGCTTTTTTATCCCTATTTTATCCTGTCGAATGGATATTTATTTTTTTTTTTCTTATAATCGAAATTGTGATGAAGCCATTTCAAAGACAGCGTTCTGGTCTCGCTGTTTAGAGTGGAATTGAATTTTTACGCATATATACATGCATCCTTCATAAATTATACATATATTATATAATATAAATATATATATATATATAGGTATGTATGACTTCGAATTGCAAGGTGTACAATGTACATACTAGCAGCCAATATAACAGTCCATTAATTTGAATAATAAAAGAGTAATTAAGATCTACGATGTGCCATCCTGCAGTATAATAGCACAGCACAGTTAAACGAATATTGTACAAACACACATACGCTTTATATTGTTTATACTTTTATATAGAGTTTTTAAGTAAGAAATTTCGAAGTAAAGAATATTTTTTTACTTAATATTGTTTAGTATTAAATGTATCGTATATTATTCCTCATAGTTTTTTACTACCAAAGTCCATTGTCGTATGTCTTGTGTTCGATTTCCCATTTATATTCAAATGTGATGTGACTTATAATAACAAAATATTATTTAATATTCACATGAAAGTTAAATTTTATTAATTCCAGTTGTACTATACAATTTTTACATACCTAATGTGTTTAACAAATTATGTTTATAAATTATACCTATAATATTATACCTAGTAAATTAATACCTACCTAAAAATATAGCAATTTTTTGAAGGTATATTCCGTTAACATATTATAGAATTAATGTGTTCGACTAAAATGCAAAATATATGTAAAGTATTTTGTAGAATGTAGGTATTGTAATATTTAGTTGATATCATAAAACACAGAATATGTTTAGTTTTTAACTTCAGAACATAACTGTTACGATCAAATATTTATTATTTTTTTAAGATACGATCCTATATCGTAGTCTATGTGAATAATTATAAAGTTAATATTATTTTATCGATTTGAACTTCGCTATACTATACTACTAACTACTAAGTAGCATACATTTACCGCTCTTTTTGTAGATAATAATATATAATTATTTATATTAGTCAAACACTCAAACTAATAAATACATGCATTCAATATTTTAATTGCATGACCATAATATAATAGTATATATATGCCATATTATATTGACTACAATTTTTAAATCATAATGAACCACTTATAAAAAATTAAATAATTGAAATATAGAAATAATGTATGTTCCTCTTCCATAATACATTATTAAATTAATAACAATTAACTGTTTTTGATAATTCATTTGAAACCAATTATTTTAAAATCATACCGAGCAGTACACAAAGAGATTAATATTTTAATATCATTTTTTTATCGTGTAAAGAAGGCTTGTGACGTAATTTGATAACCTTGGCTACTAAAACAGAAGGTAATAAATTATTTGAATATTACGGAAAATATGATAAGCTATACAACTGTTGCGTGAAACTTAAACCACGCGCATAGCGAGGTTTTCTAGTTTTCTTGTAGCACTACCTGCACTTATCCACTTGATTAATTAAATAAATAAACAAATGCGTTATTATATTAATATCATACAAAATTGTTTAATTAAATCAAAAAAATAGATATAGTTATGTAGTTTTTGAACAATTATTTGGAAACAAAATAACAATTTACGAATAATATGTATTTATAAATTTATAACCGTAAAAATAGCATCAATAAAATAGGTGAGACCAAGAAGTGGGTACAAAAAACTATTAAAAATCTATAATATTATATACGATTTAGCTCTTTCGAAAATAACAATTATTTTGACCAACTACCTATGGTGTTATGCGAAAATATTACGAGTGATGGATGGGTCATGTCATAATAGCCAACGCGTATAATATCATTATATACCTATTGTATTTAAATTGAAAACCGTAACGCACGAGAAAAGTTTAGTGCCGATTATATTTTACAATATTTGTTCTCAAGTTCGAATGTCTTTAAATAGTGTTAATTAATAGCTACAAATTTCTGACAAACAATTATTTTAATTACCAGTATTTATACTATAGGCATGTTTTGAAAATGTATTTTCGTTTATTAACACATGAACGAACCATCTCCCATTTATCGTACGAAAACAATTTTGTACCTAATTTATTCGTGTGTGTTCCACCATATTATTTAGTCGAGTGAAACAAGAAACAAACGTCGAATAACTCGATGAAAGGAGACTCTTGAAAATTGTGTTTTTTTCACTCCAATCTATAAAACATTAAATCAAAAAACACACTGTGACGTCTTTGGATATAGGTGAGCGCCCGAGCCTCGTCAACAGTGATCAGATTACGCTGTACACGCCATAAGACCCTCTTATCACCCGGCAAGCCTATTCGTGCGATGTATTTGCTAGTTATTTTATCGCCGAGCAGATTTGAAATATTTACAAGTGGCGATAAAAAAAAATTAAATTGTACACGCGCGTGTTGTGTGCAAAACCGTCCAAACGACAAATAGTAACAACAAACAGTTGTATACAGGTATAATAATTGTCGAGAAGTACCTACTTGTATACTGTTATATTATAAATGATTTCACACAAATTCGAATTTAACAAACGAGATAGCATAATATAACACTTGTGCGCTTAATCTAACCCAGCCCTCTTAAATGAAATAATAATTACGATCGGTGTGGTATTATTTTCAATTCTGTTGTTGTCGTAGTTATCTTAAATCGTTGTCGTAGTAGGTATTATTATAATTGTGTCTTACTTTGACCGTTGGTCCGGAATAAGTTACTGGGCGCATTGGAGTCGTAATCGTTGATGCTTACACGGCGGCTGGCCATGACTGTGACGTGATTGTTGAGATGATATTATTATTATATTTCTATTACATACGTTGTAGTATTGTTATATCGATTGATTGATCAGACTGTAGTTAAGACAATGCGAACGTTCGAGTGTTGACTGTAGACTATCCGTCTGTTGTACGGCTCCGGTTATATATATTAAGTAAAACGCGTTCTTATCGTAAATCGGAACCAAGACAACTTAATATTATAATACGCACACACCGTACGTGCGATTAACGTTATGCTGCGTGGGTTGGGAAAATTCGATCATTACCATTTTGTATTATCATATTTTATTGTGTTATCAGATTCACTCGTTTATAGGCACTATTGCACTGTATTACACCACTTACGAGTTCGATACGGATTTATGATATAATTAAAACACATTGGTCGCGTGAACGGCAATAATATTATAATATAACGTCCGATGGGTTCGTTCGCGGATCTATGATCGTAATTTGCTGTAACGCCAACAAGCCAACACGATCGTTTAATAATTTTATTACAGGTGGGAGGGGGTTCTGCCTACCGCAGCTACGTAGATACTATCTGTCCGGTGCGCGCGTTCGAAAATAATAATAATAATAATAATAATAATAATGAAATTTTAGTACGAAGTTGCTTGGCCTGCTTCATATTCACGTATGGTCTACAAGCATTTATAGGGGTTGTAACCTTTCTCTCGTCTACCGAAAATTATTCTATATAGAAGTTAATTCCGCTGAAAAAAACGACTATATATTCGGCATTTCTAATTATTTGTCGTACCTACTCGCGGAGACAAGGAGAGGGGCACATTGTTTTCACTGAACAATCTTCACATTTACATATTCTGATACATAATATCGGTTCATCTTATTCTATAGTAAATCATATTCGTATTATATATTTTACCCGCACGTTCTAATTTTTCTGCAATCCATTGCTCCATCATGATAACGAATTGTATCGATCGAAAGTCCGGTCTGTTAAAAACTGACCGATAATTTAGCGGACGCCGCAACGACGAAACTATAATATTCCGTGAAAAGTTTAGAACTTACATTTAAGTATAATTATTATTTTTTTCCAAAAGTGTGATTTTTATACCTTTCCTTGTTTCACCAAAAGAAATAACGACCAATATGTCATGTTACCATTTTGAAAACTACCGTTATTTTATTTTAAATTACAATATTGTCAGATACTATTTCATCGCACTTATAAAATATCATTATATTATATATAAACTTTAGTCTATATATTAGACAATTATTAAAAATGTGTACCTATGTATTTCATTATATATTTGTGGACGCGCGTGACCTTTTGCATTGCCAGCGACACGTTATACAAACATGATTTTAAATTCATAAATACAAATACCTACTAATTATTATTTGTATTTTGTATATATATATATTATACTATTGCTGTGTATAATATTGCTATATGCCTATATCATATTATTTAAACTAAACAGAACTTCATCAATCGACATTTATTTACTTACATGTTTATCTGATTGTTCTAAAACAACATAATTAAATATTCCACTTTTAATCAATTTCTTTACCCATAGTACCTACCTAATACTAAAATTTAAATGTGTATTATAATATATGGTTGGTATAAAAATTATTTTGGTGGAAACGGGTGTCAGTCATTAACTAATTTAGTAGAAAGGGGAAAGATACTTGTATGCAGTGTTAACGAGTTATTTTCATTTTGGGCCATCACGCGAGTTTTCCCAGTGAGGCCCAGACATCAGTAATACGAGTAATTAACAAAATATTAATATTGAAAACAAAAAAATTAACTAATTAATAAATATGATGTATTATATGTATATCATGGTATACAACAGAGACGTTTAAATTTTGCGTTACCTATAAACATTTGACGAGAATTACGAGTTAATTACGATATCTGCAGATTTTGAATATACCTATTCTGTTAAGTTTGTCTCAGCTAGTTTTTTTTGGTCTTCGAAAAACATTTATTCTGTTATGAAATTAAACCTAAGACGAATATTCCTAAAAGTGGCTAAGACAATAGATTATAAATACATATACTTAGAACTACGAAATGTAGAAATATAATTATATAACAGTACAGCAGACTGTATATAACAGTGTAAGTGTAGAGGTGCTTCACCACTGAGGCACTGCCGTAAATTATAATATTATATCGTGCGGGAGAGTTTCTTTGTAATCACGAATCGAACGATTGAACATTGCTAGTGAATATTATTATGTCATTTATTAAAAATTCACAAAATTATAGCTATAATGTGATTTTTTTTTTATTTGAACGCGTGTCGGCCAGGTACCTACATATACTATGTACATTTAATTTGGGGACAATATAATCATTTGCGTTTCCAATAATTAGATTTCTAAAATTAACATTTTTAACAAACGCTCGAGGTTAACACTGATTTCTAAGGTATCCTTTTCACTTCAAATTTCATAGCTCTATTCACTAAAATTTATTTCAGCACGTTGGCGGTTTCGTTCAGTCAACGACGATCAAATCAATTACCTTTTTTCTCCCGCAAACAAAATAATTATTTCGTATATTTAAATTTATTATATTTCTAGAGAAAAACTATTTTCCGTATAAAACAAAAACATGAGTAAAGGCGTAGTAATAAACGAATCTCTGACAAGGCGTTTATCTCCGCAATATATAAGATCACTGTGTCAAATTTAATGTTGCTGCAGACTGATAAAATAATATTATTATTATTATTATATTTTACGGTCGTTATAGACAAATTATGATCCACATAATAATATTGTACTTATAAATTATAACATACGAGTATAATACATATTATTATATCGTATATGAATATATTATCTAATAAGTAATAATGTCGATATTACCAGACGAACTTCGATCTCATTACAATAACAATAAACGAGGTAATACGCAGTAAAGTATCGTAGAGTTACTATGCCACATATTAATATATCGATAATTATTTATATTGTATTAAATACAAACACGGCGTATTTTCAATATAATATAATATCATATTATTACATTGTGTATCTAGTGTTAAAAAATGTGATTATTTGCAATAGTATTGTTTTCGTGGAGAATTAACTACTGCAGTATCTAATATACAATAATAATTATCGACAGTGATTGTTATTGTTAGTAGGAACTGCAATAATTAAAAATTACAATATTATCGAACTCCACGTGTCTCATTGTGATGGATTGATAGCAAACAAATACATAATCAATGGTGTAGTTATTGGCTATTTGTTTAGTGTCTTAACCCTGATATTCTAAAACACGTTCAGGAATAGGTATTATACTTATTATTGTTTTTATTTGTAATCCTTTGAAACACATATACCTAGGTACCTACAAGAATGATTATTAATTAATCGTTATGTTTTTATCGATTTTGCCAAGAGAACCTATTAGAAACTGATAATCAAACCCTAAAGACCAATGGTTTATTTAGTAGACTTGAATAATTTTTGATGCCGGCCTTTTAATTTTTCTCAACTTTAAAATCTGAAGTTTTCAATTATGCGTGAGAATCAAATAATCCAGCTTACCTGATGGTAACCAAATACTGTTGAACTTAAGACTTACAAACAAAACATTATTTACGACTACTTTTCCACTATATTTATGAATACGATTATTTACATATTATAATGAGATATATCAATAACTAGGTATCGAAGTATCAAGTAAACAAAACAAAATGTAGGTATTTAAAAATAACAAATCACTTGAATTGTAAATTGCGATTAATGAACTTCTGTGTTTACAATTTTGTACTGTTAAATTATATATTATGTGCGTCATTAAAACATACATTTCAAGTAGTATATGGCTCTCGAATATGTTATGTTATGTTTTATCTAAATAATTCAAAATGTCCATAAAAAAATAAGGAAGGAATTAAGGTCAACGATTTTAAACATTTGGAAATAACCGGTTAATTATTACTTATATATTATGGTGTTAACGTATAAATTGGGCTTTTTAAATGTTTTAAATTAGTATTTAGGCTTTTAAGTCTTAACGCGAACTCTTTAATTTCATAGAGCTACAATACCATTATTACTGAAATGTAAAATGCATATAATGTGGTTAATGGTTATTACTTATTATACTATCCAAACCTGCAGCAATAGACTCGATCCGAGTACACAATGGTCAATGTGTCACAAATTAACACGGTTTGTATCGTTAAAAATTTAAAATGTTGATTATTGTTTATGAAATATAATTTATAACACGTAAGTCTACAGTGGAATTACTGTAATCAGATAATATTTCCAAAACACGGGTACCTGTGTCCTATTCTGTGTTCTAATGATGTCATTAGAACATTAGGCAGGTAAATAAAATATGTGTTTTATATGTACCTATATAATAAAATTATATACCTATGCGGTAAATGAGTTGTTAATGGTTGAAAGAAAAAAATACATTTATCATTTATAAATACAAATTATACCTGTACGCGTTATAAGCGTTTAAGGTCAAATTATAAATCATCGATCGAAATTCCTTGGCTTTGTCGGTTTGTCCAAACATTTAATAATGAATATATTTTTTATAAATAAAGTTTAAATGATTTGAACATTTGGTGAATTATAAGCATTCGAAATTACGTCTCAAAATAAAAATATATTGTCGTGCATGTTTATTACATAGTGTATGTAGTAGGATTAGGCATATCAGCTATCTAAGCTAGGTAGGTATTTAATATAATATTATATTATAGTCCTTAACAACACATAGTGTTTTGGAGCAAACATCATAACAATATTATATTTGCTAAATACTTGATGTTCCGGTTTTATCATTTTTTTCACAACATAAAAAAAACAAAATCATAATACAGTATTAATTATTACTTTGTTATTGTTTATGACCTAAAATTATAGTATATTATGTATGTATGTATGTGATACACACAT
Source organism: Macrosiphum rosae (assembly GCA_016617965.1). Lineage (NCBI taxonomy): Eukaryota > Metazoa > Arthropoda > Insecta > Hemiptera > Aphididae > Macrosiphum > Macrosiphum rosae. The sequence continues at coordinate 46,064 of WHPZ01588176.1, forward strand.
GGTATATACGTACAATACAAGCGCATAAACAATATGTGTACTAACGTTTCGTATCAAAACAGTATCAAGGTCTATTGCTATTTCACAGCTGATCGCGGGAAATGTCAAAAGTTAATAGCAAAGTAATATTATTACGTAAAACCTATTTATCTGCTATTTGCAAATTGGAAAAAAAAAATGTTTAAAAAACAAACAATAAAAATTATATAGGTACTTTTAATGAGTATTGGACCCAGGCGCGGACTGGCTGG